>JAJMFE010000009.1:0-84450 GCA_030574555.1 Tortispora phaffii | reverse complement strand
TGGTCACATACATGATTCAAATTGGCTTTCAAAACGGTAAATCCGCTTTTATAAGCTCGGGACTAACTGCATTCTATTTCTGCAAACAAGTTTTCATGATATTTGTTCTGCAGTTGGTATGTTATGGTTGGTCTGAGAACCTGGGGAGTGCTGAATGGGTTCTAGTTTAAGGTTACTGGAGAATGAGAAACCTTATTTTTGCTTTGTGAAAGACAGGGGAAATCAGACCAATAAAGTAACTCTAGCTAGCTTTTGGCAAGTACCCTCGATATTAGCATTTCCTGGTCTAAATAATCGTTCTCAGCGATAGGTCATCCACTATCATGGAACGTGAAGTTTTTGTGAAAGATATCAGCGTAGGCCATCTCGACCAATCGCCGTCTTCTTTCTCAGCAGTTAATGGGAAAAACTCATTGTCTGCGGTGGTTGGTTCCGACTCAAACTCATCAGTTACCGGAATCTTTTTGCCAGGAATGGACAGGCACTCTCAGAAGGTATTGCCGTATTCGTCAAAAAAGACGGGCATTGTCTATGATGCTCGAATGCGCGGCCATGCCAAGCTTATTATGTCTTCTTACGATTACGCTGATCCACATCCCGAAGACCCTCGCCGCACTTACCGTATTTATAAAACTCTGGCCGAGGCAGGTATTGTTTCAGATGACAACTTTGCTGGAGTTCTAGACGTAGGTCGTATTATGCACCGTATTCCTGCTCGAGAAGCTTCCCGGGAGGAGATTCTTAAGGTCCACACCCAGGAACATTATGAATTTCTCGAATCAACCCAGAGTATGCCAGAAGAAGAGCTCATTCGACTTACAGAACAGGGAGATTCTGTTTATTTCAATCACGAGACTTTCCACTGTGCCCGTCTGTCAGCCGGGGGCACCATTGCAGCTTGTGAGGCCGTCTTGGACGGTACCGTCAAGAATTCCATAGCCGTTGTTCGCCCTCCAGGGCATCACGCTGAGCCAGAAAAACCCGGAGGCTTTTGTATGTTTAATAATGTATCTGTTGCGGCTGAGGTTATTTTTGAGCGCTTTCCAGACGTTAAGAAAATCATGATTCTGGACTGGGATGTCCACCATGGTAATGGTACCCAGAAGGCCTTTTATGAAGACCCTCGAGTTCTCTACATTTCTTTACATCGATACGATAATGGGCAATTTTATCCTAGTGGCCCTGCAGGAAATCTTGATATGTGTGGGTCTGGTCCGGGACTCGGTTACAACGTCAACATCCCTTGGCCTTGCAAGGGAATGGGTGACGGTGAATATGTCTACGCTTTTCAAAAGATCGTTATGCCTATTTGTCAAGAATATGATCCAGATTTTGTAATAATATCTTCTGGGTTCGATGCTGCTGCCGGTGATGAATTGGGCGGATGCCTAGTTTCTCCTGCTGGCTACAGCCATCTAACTAACATGCTCAAGTCTCTGGCTAACGGGAAGATCTGCGCTGTTTTGGAAGGTGGGTACAATTTGGACTCCATATCTGTGTCTGCTTTAGCTGTGACTAGAGTTCTCCTGGGCGAGGCTCCCGCAAGACTGGAATCCACTGACTTTATGCCCGAATGTGCGCGTGTCGTGGCTCAAGTTGCCAATATACAGTCGTCTTATTGGAAATGTCTTCGGCCTGGCAAAAATGTTATCACCTCATTGAAATATCCAACTAATTTTGATCGTCTTCATGATGCAATTCGCCGGTTCGAGGCTCGAAAACTTTACGAGAAATATTCTATGACAGAACTTCCCATTCTACGGGATAAGGTATCACCTTCTTTTTCCGAACAAGTTCTGGCTACTCCTTCATTTCACGAAAATGAAAAGGCAATCCTTGTTCTTGTTCACGACTCATTAAGTCTTGCTGGTTATACGGATCCGGTAACCGGCAAGATTGACGCGCAAGAAAGTTACGTGCTGAGTCCGGAAAATGGCTTTATTGATTGGGCCGTGAAAGCGGGGTATGCCGTCATGGATATAAACATTCCTACTTTATTTACTGGCTTGGAGGATGATCCTTATCAAGCTACGTCAGGTCTGGATCTTCTTATATATATCTGGGATTATTACTTAGATCATGCAGCAGCTCCTAAGATTGTATTTCTTGGTGTAGGAGAGGCATGTCATGCATTGGTGCATCTTTTAGGTCATAGAGACACTCGAAGCCGTGTCAAGGCTGCAGCATCAGTGGTGGGACAGCATAGTTTAAAAGCAATTGCGGGCATACTCGATGAATATATCGTGGAATGGTATCACAAACATTCTCTTGTATTATTAGCGCACAACCATCCGATATGGGACCCATCAAGTCATTCAAAAAAGCCGCGACGGAAATTTGGCACTTTAGCTCAAGCTGATCGAAATGAAGTATCTGAAATATTGGACGATCTGATGGAAGATATTATTGGTTACTTTACTGAAGCACTTGAAGATGAAGAAGACACTGACATGGATGACAAATAGATTTGTCTTATTCTTGTGATAGTAGTGATAAAATCTATTTGTGCAATACCTAACGATTAATTAATCATAGATCGATTTTCCCCAAATGAATGTAGGACAAAGTATCCATGATTACCTATCGAGATATATGAAGAAGTTTGTTATTACGTCCAATTTAAATAGTCCCTATAGTCCTATTCAGTATGCGGTTCGATGGTCTAGTTGGTTATGGCATCTGCCTAACACGCAGAACGTCCCCAGTTCGATCCTGGGTCGAATCATTTTTTATAGTTGCTATACACGTCGCTTTGGTTTTCCGTACTACCAAATCTTCCAGTTATTTTTGTTCGACGCTATTAATTTTTGATTAACTATCTTCCAATAAAGTGTAGTAGTCTCTTTTGAATTAGTCAAGCTTGCTGTTTTGGTGGATATATTCCCACAAGTTTACAAACCATATGGGTCCAGAGTCAGCCTATATTTAACGATTACATATCTTTCTTTTCTTTACAAACACGGTATTTCCTCACTATAGACATAACACAAAGTGTTTCTAAGATTTGTAGTTTTGTGGGTTTTTTCATTTTCGTTTCGTAACATAATCAAACCCACATAATTTAACTTTAGTAAATAGATTTAAAACATCCTATCTACATCCTGTTTTTCATACTTCTTAGGTTTGGTTCAACATTAAAGTTTCTCTCTATTAAACTCTAAAAATAGATCAGAAAACCATCAGTTTCATGTGTGATAATCAAAGATCTACACGGAATTAGGACTACTAAAGATAACACTAACAATAATAATGATAGGAACAAAATAATCTGAGGCAGATTAGTCAAAGATTTTTAAACCGTAGTAGTGTAGGGTTTTATTTTATCATCTGATGTATAAAATAATTAGTTATATAGTGCCAAGCATCAGGGCAAGCGTCAAGTATGTAATTTCAAGTCAAAAAGATTCCACTAGGTACATCCAATTCTAGAAAATATAAAAGCAATACTTGTATACAGTCTACACCGTTTCAGTGCTGGAAAGAGTACGTTGGATCTATCTTAACTAAAAGCTCAGATCTCGAACGAGCCTTAAATTTACAGCTATCTAACAGTAATTCAGAGATCATAGCTTGAAAACATTGGAGATTTATTTTCTAACAACACTTTTGAACAGTTACATAAAGCATAGATAAAGTTAACATCAACATCTACTACTAGTCTTTTCCCCATCATATCAGCAGAAACACAGAGAAGGCGTATATTAGCTTGAAGACAGAACCAGTTATGGAGGGGCCGGTAACGCCAGAATTGTCGCTACCTGACTTGGTAGACTCTAATGTTTCATCCCCTGCCAGCGAAAAAAGTATAGATCAGGAAAGCGTATTGTTCAAAAATCATAAATCAGAGTCCCCAGTGGGGAATGATCGACCAATACATACAAAATACGTAAACATCTTACCTCTTAGGAATATGCCTAATACGTCTGAAAAAAGCCCAAACTATATTTCAAGACATCACGCAGATGTATCAGGTCTTGCACTTAAAGTCAATAAGAAAATATACACCGATGAAACAGTCATTCATCAACACGATCTCGCACAACGAATTCTATTCTCAATACAAAGAGGTGGGCCCATTACAGATAATCTGTACATTCCTAGAACGGCCTGGGATAAAGCATATCGAATAGCCAATGCTGAATTAACATGTCAGTTATATAAGGCAGTTTCAGAAGCGTTTAACATCAGCTCATTTATACGAAATGAACAGAAGTGCATAGCGTTAAAACAGCTCATTGCCAAAATGCGAATTGTAATTAACGATCAATGGCCTAAAGTATACCAAGCATCACACCTGATGTCTATACAAGCTGATTCTCGGTTTGCTAAGATTGGGTCTGAGAAGAATGCACGCGACGCGAAGAATCATGGTAAGAAACTCCTGCGAAGAATTTCAACAGCAAGTTTATCAGAAGTTGGTACCAAACTAGGAGCAAAGACTTCGGTGAAACATAGGAGCATTTTGAGAATATTCAAACCAATGGACGTTGACGAAGATGATGATTCTATCCATGTTAAAACTGGAAAGGAATGGAATGAATGCAAACCAGACGAGTATATAAATGCTTTTGTAGAACTACTAGTAGTTCTTATCAACACATTTGAAGCATTGTCTAGCCAAACCCCTAATAAAAAAGAGTTTGATCAAGATATTTTTGAATTAAATACCCTACTGCGACAAACCCTATGGCGAACCATTATAAACGATATCGCTAACCTGGTCCTCCTGCAACTAGATGAAGACCTATCTTCCTTTGTTGTATAAGTCGGTTCATCTTTCCCTTTTTTTAAAAAAAAAGTAAATTAAAATCATATAACAAGAAAAAAGTGATTAAGAGTAGTTCAATATATAGCTGTAGCTGACACTTATTGAAGCACCAAGTTCTCTTCTGATGAAAAAGGTCTTAGAGAGAGGTATTAAAGTTTGCGCTGCGTCAATCCCATCTATCCCCTGCTATAGTCAGTTTAGAAGACATATTGGATACTTTACATGGCAGGAAAGGCAGTAAAGAGAGAGATATCTGAGGATGAATATGAAGATGAACCGTTTGATCAAACTGATAGCGGAGAAGAAACTCAGAGCGGCGAATCCGCTGAGCCTCCCCTTTCATTACCATCAACCAAAGAAATGAAGATCGCTGATACTACCTCTCAAGTCAATGACACAACTCTTGAAGAAAACGATACGACTGACTGTACAAATGCAGAAAAAGAAGTTTTATTAAGAGAATCGAAACTTCGTAAAACGGACGAAGGGTACCAATTGGATGTAAGTACTACATCGTGAGGATAAGAATTGCATATCTAACATAGCTCGGAGGGCAAAAAAAACTTTCAATCAGGACCTTTAGAAACCGTACATTAATTGATATTCGAGAGTTCTATACCGATTCTGAAGGAGTTCAACGTCCTGGAAAGAAGGTAAGTTTATTAATCGAAAAACCGACATTAGGCGCGATCATTAACCTAAGGGAATTAGCTTAACGGAAGAGACATGGGAAGAGATAATTGACAATGTGAAGGCTATTGATGCGGCCATAGAGCATATTAGTAGCTCTCAGCATAAAAGCAAGCGTCGACGCTGAGATTAAGCACAGTTGCTCCTCGAGAATTTCATGTTATCCTGTAGGGAGGATGGTATGATGCAACTTTGCTTATCTTTTGTTGTCTTGATTTGTAAAATTA
The DNA here is from genome assembly GCA_030574555.1 of Tortispora phaffii. NCBI lineage: Eukaryota > Fungi > Ascomycota > Trigonopsidomycetes > Trigonopsidales > Trigonopsidaceae > Tortispora > Tortispora phaffii. The sequence continues at coordinate 78,765 of JAJMFE010000009.1, read as the reverse complement.
CTTCATTGATCAACTCTCATGTTCAGCTTAATCCGAAAGATTTATGTAGCACCAGAATAATATACATTTGTACTTTCTGTGTAACAAGTCCAGAAAGGCGGTTGGGTTAGCAATATCCGGTTGCACTAGCATACTGTCTGTTGAATTAACTGCCAGCAGTAAACTCTTCGTTTACGTATCCTAATACTATCGGTACATCTGCACAAAAAGATTTCAGTTACATCACTAAACTATTAACGTTGGATTGCACCTCCTGAAAAAGGCTAGTGACTCAATAATCTTCAGCATCCAATGTTCGTTGCATCAGCCGATATATTAGCCTGAAATTCTCGATCGTAATATTATATTGAGTTTTCAAGCAGAAAAACATCATATTAAAGAATAATGTCTGACCAAGTAAGCGTTTTCCATTTAAAAGCAATTTCAATACGCCATCATCGCTTTTTCGAGACTAGCGTGCGCGCGGTTTCTACTCCCGTAGCCGCTGGGGACTACCGAATAGGGGAGCCTAAACTAACGAAATGCTCTAGAGCTGATAAGTACCAGATCAATATTATTACGCAATAAACTTCCACTCTTTTATATTAATCATTTTTGATTTTGACCGCTTCAAATTCTTTTGTCATTATTTTTCCTGCATGATACAGTCATCTTATACTGCATAGATAATCGTTTTTAACTTTAATATTATTGATTAAACTATAGTACCACCCTAGACTCGATTAAGGTTAATAATTAAGCACATTTAAACTAAGACATGACCATTGTCTCACAAACCAACTATATGCAAGAAGTGGAAAAAGAAAACAACGATTATTACTGTAGTTGAAGATTTTAATGTATTTAGTTCTATGTTTATGTTAAAGAGTGCTACCTTTTATTCTTTGTTTATCTTCCGTTTACAATCTGGGGATTGAGTCTTCAAATGGAGATCTACTAGAAAACACAAATAACTATTACAAACTTTAACTAAATATACCTGACTGTTTGTATATGATTCGACCATAATTTTAGAGCAGGTACAGCATTAAATTTTATAAGGAATCGATATTTCTGGCCTCTTTAAAAGCTTATTTTCTTTCATATCAGATGGATTGCTCTCTCTTTATGTTCCTTACACATTCGCGCGATATTATTACTCCAGGATGAAGTGGTTAGGGCACGTGCGTCATTAGAGTTTTCTTAGCCCTATTTGCAAGATGTTTCTTGCACAGTAATAAAACAAGTGCAGCCAAAAACCAATAATATTAATATTAATTGAAAGTAATAATGGCACATATTAAGCAACAAATAGAAATTTAAATTGCAAAATTATCTATCGAATAGTTTATTGTTGATTAAATGGATTGGGCTATTTTTGTCTTCATATGGTGGGTGAGCCTTCCAGTGCTTCGATTAGGGTAACTCTATTGACTGCTGCTATCTTGACATTGTTCGAACCACTGCTAGTCCTATCACTTCAAGTGGTTTCTCCGCTCAACGGAAATTACATAGTTTAAAAGTCGGTTTATTACTTTGACCATATTATTTTTATTTAGCATAATAAAGTATTGTCAACTATCTCTCTTCTGTCTACTCTTTTCTCACTTTCCTTCCCTCTCCCCTCTTTTTGTGCCCGCAATCTTTCAGACGTTAGTTCGGTCGTCCTACTGCTCGGATACTCGCCTATCGACCGCCCTGGTATATCACTACTGATATCATAATTCCTTTATTTTTTTAACTTAGCTTAATTTAGATTGTTGACCTATATATATCAGGATATCTCTTGTCTGCAATACTCATTTTCCGCCTTTCATAGCCTCTTTTCCTAAAAGACTTCGAAAGAACTCTGGCAGCTGTCTTCCTTCTATTATTTTTGACCTGATCAGCTTCCTTAGATATTTTTGATTATTTTACAGTCATGACTGAGGAGTGTTCCTCAGATTTCAACCTTGAAGTTCTCTGTACGGAAGATTTTGTCTCTGATTCACAGCATGCAGATACCAATTTTCTATCTTGGGATCAGAAGGAAGTTCCGTCAGATTTTTTTTCCGATAAAATGGCGTTTAACGGGGTATACAACAGTTTAGTTGAACCTAAACAAGCATCGGTTTTGGAACCTCCAATTGAACTAATTCCTCTCGAAACTAGACTCAGCCGTTCTACCACTACGCAACTTAGTCAAGCTTCCAGCCCCTGTAACTCCCCGGTTCAGTACATTTCCTTAGAGGATGGTCATACCTACGAGGATTCTACTAATAGTGATAAGCTGCCCATTTCTCCTCACAATTCTAGATCTCGCTGCAGAACTCTCCCCCCCTCTCCTTTGGCAACGGGATACCGCGAGGTGGAAAATGTTTACAGAGTGAAACGGAGGTCACAAAACTTGGATTCATCTTACTTTCAGGTCCAGCATATGCCAGCCATTGCAGAATTTGAACAGTCACCTTCGCGTCGTGCTCATAACGTTGTAGACATTTCCGCTGGTCAGTATTCCCCGAGCCGTGCTGCCTTTCGTCATTCGTCTCTAAATCATAGACGTACCAATTCGATGCCTCTTGCCACTTCTTCATTCCAGTATAGCCAAAGCTCAGAACGTGATTCTTTGTCCATACATACCCGTAATCAGAATTACCTAATGTCGACAGGTAATGTGCTTGATTCAGAGTACCAGAAACCAACAACTTTACTCCAAACAGTTCCAGTTCCGGAAATGAATTTTCCTTCCACGCCTGCATCGATCAATCTTTCACCATCTTCAAGTCAACCATCAAACTCGCCTTCTGCCCCGGTCGGTAATAAGGCACATACTAAAACTGAAATTGAGTTTACAAGGCTACTCTGGGAATCTGAGAATGTGGAATGTCTTCAAGTGAGAATTGGCGATAGTCAAATTACAAGACGTCTTGATAATGGAATGGTAAACGGGACCAAGCTGATCAACGCATGCTTTTTGTCTCGTGGACGCCGCGACTGTTTGTTGAAGACACAAAAAACTAAAGTTGTTGTAAAACATGGGCCAATGGCTCTTAAAGGCGTTTGGATTCCGCTAGATGAGGCGAGAGATTTGCTTGGTCGATTTGATCCTGGTACATTGACATCCAGTATATTTCCTCTGTTGGAAGATAATCCCCTACAGAAAATCTATGAAAATACGATTCCTATATCTATCGAGCCATTTTCAAGCCCACGCGCAAATAATAAGAAGCATCTCCCTACTGACTCTATTAATATCTCAGTGGACAACGCGTCGAATTCAATCAGTAATAATTTGGCTGTTAGAACTGCGGCTGATTCGAGACGTTTAAAAAGTGAGAACTCGCTGTCCAGTCCGAAATCCAATATTTCGTACGAATCTGAAAGTGCTACTAGCAGGGGTAGTAATGAATCTAGCATTTACGCGACCCTACCTGCTCTAGCTACAAGCTCGACTACTCTTTCAACAGTTGATTCTAACAGATCTAGATCAGGGTCATGTCTTCGGCATTGTCGGAATGATTCAGTTAACAGTAGTCTCATGAATCACGATATGAATGGGCTAAGTTTGAATGATTATGATTCGTATTATAATGAGTCGACATCAGGATCTCTGACGAGTAATTCACGTCGTTCTCCAGAGGATGGAAATCAGATTGATCATAATGAAACTGATCAAAGTTTTAGTGGTGAAAATTCTCATACCATGAAAATGTCATCACGTACTGATATTTACTATCAGTCAGCAAATGAGGCATTAGCTGGAGTGCTACTAAATCAACAAAGAAGTAATGCAAAAATTCCTTCTCCGCGGCGTCGTTGGCATACAGAAGATTCTATTCCAGAATCTGGTAAAAACTTCGTTCATAATGGTATTAAAAGTGCTACAAACCGAAGTAGAATGCAAAGACATAGTCGACAACGAAGCATGCCGGGAAACTTGTCTATTTCTAACAGCCAATTTGATCTGCAGCATATGCCTCCACCTCAATTTGATCTTGGCTCAGAGGACTCATACCCCAAGTGTCACTTAAATTATTTTGAGCCACATACGTACAAGGGACTTTCATCAGGATTTACATCTGTAGATGTACCTCAAAATCAGATTGAAAATGAAGAGTATGAAGGCTTTAAGGCCTCTGAGAATGAAAAAATGAAAGTAGGGGACATGAACTACGGCTTAGGATTGAGCAATCTAAACGATTTCTTATAGTTCTGTCTATTACTTGTACCTACAGCGGTGATGCTATTATAAAACTATTATATGAAAAAAGTACTGCATATTTTGTCAATTAAAACTTACTTGATAATATACGTAAAAACATCTATAATTATGAACTTGTAATTCGACATATGAAATTGCTCAGGTTCTTTGATGTTCTAGAGCTACGAATATGTAGTGTAGTAATCGCACCTATCGTGAACTAAATTGACCAAATCTCCTCCTCATCCTCAATTAGATCAGAATATATAGTAGCATCGTCACCTCCGGAGTCTATGCGCTCTTTTTCCGCGGCAACAAGGCGCAATGCAACGCGTTTTGTATAGTCGAGAACACTTCGAGTGTTTGGAATCAAAGGAGGGTTCAAATCTTCGATGGATTTTAACCAGGAGAGAAGTTTTTGGTCACCATACTGGCGCATTTCAAAAATTGCTAAAAATGCTTTCTCAGCGGCCAGTTTTACAGCAATTGTACTATCCCTCACACAAGAAAATATGGCTGGAGCAGCGATATTCAAATGAGGCTTGATTACATCAATTTTTTGAGTAGCTAGTAGTCGCATAACTACTAAAGCGAGACGTCGGCAATCCGATGAATAAATAAGAGGGGAGTTTATACATTCTGCCAAAGCTATAAGAATTTCTTTTGCATTATCAGCAGTCATACTAATACTTTTGGACAGTAAAAGCTTGCCAGCTGCTTTAACGCTGCTTTCAGATATGGTTACATTCTTGGAGTGAATACCATTGACTGCGACATCGCATAATTTCTTCACAATCAGTGAAGATTTCAGATGCCCATGAGCATTTTTAATTATAGAGTTCAAAGCCAGTGAAGGAGTAGCAATATCAGATACAGAGTCCCCTAAAACAAAAGAATGCAACATTTCGGCCGCTTTGCTATCGTCCATAATTCTCATTACATGCGAAAGGAGTGTAGACGAAACGGGAGCTAATTGCCCAGAAGTATCAAGCATGCCAGATTCGGTGACTGAAGCGACTAGATCTAAAGAATTTGAAGATAAACTAATACTGTTAGAAGAAGCAAGCAGGATCAGTGTTTTTATAATAGCAATTTTCACCCCTGAATCATCCGCAGCTTTAAAGCTTGTGACTAAATCCGAGATAAGTGGATCCACTCTTTGTTGCAAGGGGATAAGTCGGCTTAACGCTGAAACTGCACTTGTTCTAAGTTGATCATTTCCGCTATCAGTTACAGCTCGGACAAAAGTTCGCTGTAATTGAGGGAAAAATGGTTTCATAAACTGCGGAACGCGTTGTAAAAGCACTTGTAAAGCCGTTAGGATAGCCTTTTTTACGTCTGATGGGTAACGTTCCCCGAGTGTGCGAATGAGAGGACCAGTCATTTGAGTAACATATGGTTTAAGGAACTCTTCAGAAGTCCTAGATGAAACACCCGCGATACCCAATGCAGCATGCTCTTTCTGCTTATTGTTTCCATACATCAATCCCTGCAAAAATACTGGTAAAACTGCATTCGGACCATTCGGTCTACAGAAAGCATACATCATCTCCGATTTAGGAAAAGTATTATTGATAATACCTTCCATTAACAGACATTCATTCTCCAACTCGTCTTTGCTAAGAGAAGAGATAATTAAACACAAAGAATTCCACGCAGCATCGACCATAACTGTGTTGACGTCATTGAAAGCTTGTAAACACTCTTTAACCCAATCACTCACATAATCAGAGAAATCAAGGCGGGATTTTGTAAAAATCGTCCCAATATGACTAATAGCAATTAACCGCTTGGCACTATCATCGTTACGAGCAAGATTCAGAAATATTTGAGTAACCAAATGTGGTGGTTGTTTATCGTCAACAGACAAAACAATTGTGTCTAAGGAATCGTTTAGCACAGTTTGAAGATCCATATCATTAGATGACACAATACTTTGCACTATAGAATTAACGACAACCGATAATTTTTTGGTCAGATTACTATCTGAAACTTCAGCCAAAGATGCCAGTGCCTGCGCACTAAATGCTGTCATTGGCTGTACAGTAAGAGCAGTAACAACAGAGGCAAATATGGAATCATTTGCAGATATGATTTCTTTCAATGCAGATAATGAGCGGGAAGAAGTAGCGGGATCTTCGTCTCTCAGACCAGCAATCAAAGTAGGTACAACCTGATCAACCGTACTGGAACCCATCTTTTCAAGTAATAAGTCAAAGGTGGAAGCAGCAGCTTCTCTAACAGTTACATTCATATCGGAAAGACCACTCTGCACTAAATGGATTATTCGACCTTCGTAAGGCGCTAGCTCTTCCACAGTCAATGATTCCACAAGTTCTTTCAGAGCTAAACAGATTCCTTCTTTAGAATTTTCCGATTCAACTATAGACTCTTCAAACGATGGAAGCATCAATAGCAATATATCATGTCCCGCTCTTCTAACTAGATCCCCTAATGCCCCAGCTGCAATACGTTTCTGCTCAGATTCCGGGCGAGAGAGTCTTTTCACGATAGCTATACTAAGGCTAGGGAGAATTTCTTTAACAGTTCGTGGAGTATTCAAAACAAGGCTTTTCCATACGGATAGAGAAGCGACACGGACTTGAGAGACATCCGCTCGGCACATAAATAAAGCTGCCATTATGTTCTGCCATCTCTGCCTACCCAATATTTCAATAAGTATACTTTGAACATTGGAAGTTCCATTGCCTTCATCGGACTCGTCGCCATCTTCGACGTCATTGGTACCTGAAATTCCAGCAATTTGAAATAATAAGTCGCCAGTAAGTTCAACTGAACTCAATCTAATCCGGTAATAAGAATCATATAGTCCTCTTTCCAACTCGGGCAACAGTAAATCGACCGACTTTTTAGCGTAATGTTTCACAATAAGTCTACTGGCCCGTAGAGCAATTTCTCTAACGGCTTCAGAATCATCAGCCAATCGTGCCAGTGTACAGGGAATCACCTGCGATAAATAAGGATTAAATTTTGGACCAAAAGCAGCAGGTAAATAGATAAGCAGTGACACAAACCCTTCTCTAACAGATGGATCTCTATCTCCCGACCTGGCAAGAATTAGAGGAAGAAGCTCATCCAACTTAGAAATCCCAAAGCCAGATATCACTTCCGCCAATGCTTGTGCAGCACCCATCCTGTCAGTCGATGCTGCATTACTGGTAATGATACCAGAAAGAATAGGTATCAAATCTGATAAATGATCTTCGCCAAATTTTTCTGCCAATGATCCTAATGCCTTTGCTGCCATTCCACGAGTTGCCGGTACAGGATCAACCATGATTAATTGCAATGAAGAAACAAGATCATTCAGATAAGGAGCCAAATCTCTCGGATCAGTCAATGAAGTCGCATTTCCCACGATTTGGGATGCTTTTCTCTTCACACTTGAAGACCTATCATGAAATGCTCGATATAAACTATGCATCACGAGAGCTAATGATGGCGCGTCAATATAATGCTCAAATTTCATTTTCAACAAGGCATCCATGGCGCTTTCTGTCTTATGAATAGGATCTTCTATGGCCTCAATTAATATTGGGGTGATTTTCTGAATTTCGGGATTAGATATAACTTCTCCAAACTTGGCTAAAGCTGCGTTAGCTGAGCTTCTAACTTCTTTGTGAGAGTCATTCAAGACGGACACAATCTCCGGAACAATGGCTGATAATGATCTTGATAATTGTGATGGACTGAGGTAAGCCATGGATCCCAGCAAATCAACAGCTCCTTTGTTTGATCGCCACTGATCACTGTGCAACTGACGAAGAATTAACGGAATCATAATCTTAACGCCGTAATAAGTAGCGTTCTGCATGACCGCCACAGCAGCTTCATTGCTAGCTTTTCTGACAGCAGGTGAGACGTCGCCCAAGGCTTGTAATATATAAGGAAGCAAGTATGGAACATATGGCTCAATCAACTTTTGAAGAACAACAGCTAAGCATTCGATTAAGATAATACAACCTTCCCGGACAGAGGGCTCGCTTTTATTCGACATTCCTTCTTCGATAAATTTTAGTATGTTCAACTCTTTCATACCTAAAAGATTCAAACCTTTAACAGTCCCGGCCACAGCGTAGGCAGCTCCGCGGCGCTCGCCATAAGAGGATGCCTGACGTAATTTGAGGAACAGTTTTTCAGTGAAGTCTGAATTTAATGGTTTTATCAACGAAATAAGATCAGGAATGCAATACGCGACAGCATACTGAACCTCCTCAGATGGACGATCAGCTGTTTCTAAGAGTCTTTCAATTACCGGAAGAATTCTTGCATCGCCTTTGGGAAATGACCAAGCCAGGCGACCATAAAAAAGAACTACAGAAGTATATACAAAGTCCTGTTCGACGGTTTCGCCGTTAGAACTTCGAAGATAATCTTCGAATATCTGTATCAGTTCTTCAACTAAGTCTGAACCATGAACGTCAATACAGCGATATCCAACGCCTTGCATCTGTTGTCTTACGCTCAAGTTCTTGTCGCACAACGGACCTTCAGCAATTAAAAATTTCATTAATGAAATAATTTTTTCAGGGCTAGTTGATTCAACTATCTCAATTAACGCTGAAGCAACGCCTTCCCTGATTTGCCATGAAGTTTTATCTTCAGTCTTCCTAATATAGCCAGAATTCTCGATAGGAGCTGAAATTATGAGCTCGCTTCTATACATTCTCTCAAGTCTGTCAACACTACGGTCAGCAAGTTCAGAATTCTTCAAGCTTGCAATACTAGCTCCAAGTGCAGAAGCTGCTGAATGACGGACAGCTGCATCGGTCCGGGATAAGTAGCAAAAAAGCTCGTCGGTAAGCTTCTCGGATACACACATCTCATTCTCCACCCAAATTGAATCGGCCAACTTTGAAATGTTGTCCATAATGTCAAACCGATTAAGATAAATCTGCGCAGAATAACCGCACGGTAGAGTGAAAAAACTATCAATCGCCTCAAGCGCTAACATTCGTGCATTCGGGTCATCATTTACGGAATATTCAAGAAAGAGCTGTCGTTCCTCATCCGTCAATGTATTTGCAAAAGCCTGCGCAAGCTCCAGAATTAGGTCTCGAACGTTACGACCTAAACCAGGGTAACTCATCTGACAACTTAATGCGCAATTTAATACACTCAAGCGAGGGAGATCCATGTTTTCAAATAAAATCGCATGTATTGATAAAATCTCGAGACATAAAAGTACCTGTTCTTCGTGATACTTCGACGGAGCAAGTGACTTACTGTTCTCTAGTACAAATGTAACTAGCGGGAGTATATAAACAATGGTTAAGGCATCAAAAATCACATTCTGAGATTGAAAATGTAGTTTGCGTAAAACACGAAGTGCTTCTTCATTCGATTTTTCAAAAACTTCTGACGATGGACTCTGGTTGATCTTTATCAGTTGCAAATAAGCCCGACCAATAACGGGTCTCATCATACCAATTCTATTACTTGTATACTTGGAAAGAGATAGATAGAGATCTTCTAATCTGTTACCAAAAAGTAAACTTGCTGGAGTTAAAACCAAGTCGCACAGTATATTTACCACTTTTGGAAACCAATGATCTTCGCCGTTGTTAAGATTAGAAACAAATACATCAACTAATGTCAAAACGAAATCTATCTGCCGAGCACAAACTTCTATTGAAAACCGGACATCTGCTTCTTTTGCTAGTTGTGCATCAACTAAATCTTTTTCTGTAGACGAAAGCTTTTTTGAAGTTTTTCGATGCTGTCCGTTTCTAACATCCATCTCCCATTTTAATGTTTCGTAATCTTTTGAATTAAGCTCTAAAAGAGGTCTCTTTTCGTCCAGAACATCTATATACGGAACCCCTGTTGAGCAGTCATGCTGCCAAATGGCTATATTCTGATTATTAATGACAGCTAGGTTGGGGAAATATGATCTGTCATTAACAATAGAAATCACAAGCTTGCAGTAGATATCAGGATGTATAAAACATAGACTTGAGAGAAATGAAAAAGAAGCTCTCCAATATGATTTCGAATATGACTGAGGGGTTGACAGTAGAGTTTGCTTTATGAAATCGCTATTTCTTGTGACCAAATCAAACGGATCGATTTTCCATCTTAAACATAGATCAATCCAAGATAACGATGTATTGCAGCTATCATGGTGAATAACCAGTGCACTCTGAAGAAGAACATCCGCGGCAATACTAGACGACTTCTCAGAAGCAATAAGACAATTTAGGACAAACTTGAAGGAAGTCATAGAGATATTTGATAGACGTTCATTAGGATTCTCAAATATTTTTAAGATTTGAGAACAGATAACTCTATTTGCAATAACAATGCTATCGTCATCTAGTCCATTGCGGAAAATGGACCAAAACCCAGTACTATTCTGCTTTTGCTGAATTACAATATCCGCCAATTCAAGCCATATTAGTGCCCAACTTGAACCCTGAGAGCCGTTGATATCAATTATTTTATATAGCCGAGAGAGCAAGGTAGCATAAATTGTTATATCCTCAGACTCGATTAGTTTACTCAAGATGCGAGGAGAGAATAAAAAAGAATCTGCAGAGTTGAAATAACTCTGTATGATAGTATCAGTATATGGTAAAAACTCATCCTTCATCGTAATGCTTGTTAGAAGCATGTAAAATACCGCACGACAGGTAATGTTCGTTAAGGAAGGGAATTCCATGTTAGCAACAACAGTCAAAAAGTCAATATATATCGGTTCTACATCAGTCAAAAAATTACACTCCTTCAAACTAAGTTTGTTATGATGTTCAAAAACGTGACTGAAGAATGCCGAGAACCACATGGATCTGATGATGATATCTTTAGCATTCAACCCCTCTATCAAGAAGGAGTCATTCACAAAATCCGACTCATTGAAGAGCATGAAAAAACATTTAACGTAGACTTTGATCAAGTTATACTTGATATTATTATTGGCTTCCTTTCTAACTAAGGAACTAATAGAAGCTGTAACATCCGGAGTAATATTCTTAATATATGGAATATATGAATCAATTACCCGGCATGTTGCAAGTTTTTGGTCTTGTGCAGAAACTTTCATTTTCCCGTAAGCAATCAAAACATCTTGGAAAGACGAGCTTAAAATATCTTGATCATCTACGTTTGGAATTAAAAACTTGAAGACCTCAGCAGCGCCAGCTAGAATGTCCGGTTTTGATGAATTTAAACAAGATATAAGAGAAGAAACAACTTTACTAGAACATAAAACAGTCAGGTTATTAGACCTTGATAATTGCTTCACGAAGTTTGCTAATATACTTATATGTGCAGGTGAAGAAACTAGCATGACTTCAGGGGATCTAAGTAAAGATTTCTCAATGGCAGCTACAACACTGTCGGATAAATCTTTGGAGGTATAGCAATGCTCAAAGAAACTGTTGAAGGCCATATAGCGTTGAGGAGAAACAACGACCTTACTGCTAATGACATGAGATATATAGTACTCAGCAATGGCTTCCTTTCTCTCTGACACTGTACCAAATAAAGCAGGGTGGGCAGTTAACTCGGAGACTGAATCAAGCAGTGTGCCTAAGATGATAAGGGCTGGAGCATTCAAAGACAGAAAAGTAGCAATAATTAAATCAAGACCCTGGTTTGCCGATTCGGTTGTATTCAACAGAATCTTATGAAAGGCAGATTTGGTGGAGGACAGTGCCGATCTAATCATCTTACCTTTAGCCCGGTTACATATTGTATCAAGGTAAACAGCTGCCAATTTAAGCAAAAGGGCAATTGTTTCATGAGAAATAGTGGTCCAATCAGTTGAATCTAATAAAAGCAAAGTCCACTTTAAAAGAGTAAAATAATCAGATTCAGCAACATTCGGTGTATTGGATAAAACCTGTAGATGAGGAAGAAGAGCTTCAACAATAGCACTTTGGTTGATCTTAATCAAAAAAGATAGAGTATCTAAGACAATAGATCTAGAAGTAATATCCTCATATCTATTATAGGTTTGACCTATAATATCAGCAATATCTTTAATCTGTTGTGCACTTAAACCTTCTAAATGAGTTAGTCTGCTGTCAATAAAAATCCTAAAGACTGAGATACATACCAGAACCAGTCGCTAAGATCACCGATTGAAATAATTCAGTTCGACTTTTCACAGAAGCAAATAATACACCAGTTTTGGCACGGTCAATTGCTTCTAGAAGAGAAGCGTTAGTTTGCTCGTCCATATTATCGAAGGATACAACTAAAGAAAAGCCAGAGATGTAGTTCAGTTGAAATTGAAATTTCTTTTTCCTACGACAGTCAGTGGTTAGACTTTGGGTGCGTAACTCTCAGCTTGAGTGTAATTATTGGTCTGTATGCCACAGTTCAAAGTCAACGGCTGAGTCTAACAAATTTTTCTTCTTACACAACTAAACGGTCAATGATGCACCTATAATCCGTTGCAGCTCTCGGGTCGGATTAGTTATCTTATTAATTTTTTTGACCTGGGCGATGTTGACACCTTCACACCAACCACAAGAAGGATATTACTACTGAGGCCGTTTATATAACTTCAATCTACATTATATAGCTTTGTAAAAATCTCGCATTACTGCTCATAAATATCAGAAATATAAAAGTAAGAAGTAAGTCTTATCAGATCTAAAATTACCTTGAGCAATTATTGCTCATAGTCGTATAAATTGCCTCTATTCTCTGGAAAACTTTTAAAAAAGAATAAGCACACTAAAGATTCTATTACGGTCGATATTATTTCTCATTACAGCAACAGTGTTAATCTTGTAAGATAAAAGCTGCATCTGCTACGATTTTTATTGAGAAATAATTGAGGACCACGCCGAACGTTAGCTTTTTGGCGTATTTTAACTCGGTTCGCCACTTTATCGCAAGCCGTCTTTACGTCCTGTGATGGCTATATTCTGAATGATGATAGAGTGTGGGATCTAATGTTAATCAGCTAATTTAATATTATTATGGTTATGGTCAAATGACTTAAAAGTTCAGCTGAGATACTTGCCAATATGAAAATAGTCACACATCTCTCGGCCCAGTGGCTTCTCTTTCGGAGTTAACATGTTTAAAGCAGCACCGGTTTCCATACTTGCAGGTCCCAGTAGTTGCCCATTTGGCACATATTTTCGTTCTCCATTTGGCATGTCGAGAAACTGCACGCAGCTCTTGCTCGCCGTGAGCAAATTGACACTTTTCATAGTATAGGCAATAACCCCAGGTTTCATAACTTTTGCAGAGCTCCGTTTTATAGAGCGCAGTATTGATTCTTGACTTTCCCACGCTACCAGACTCTCCAGAAAGCTCAGATAGTTCTGAACGAGAACTGGAATTTGATCTTTCTGAGCTATTTATCGCTCTCAAAGAAGTAATCAAATCAGAATCCGAGTGCTTCCTTTCTGGATGAATTGTATTATTGATTTTCCTACCATTCCCAACAATTCTTTCGTCATTCGGGATATGTTCGGTATCATTCGATTTAACAATTCGAAACTTAGAAGGGGTAGATGGCTTCGATGTGTAGCTTGGACTAGCAGAATTTTTCAAAACAGGGTCTGGAACTATGGCCGTGTTTTGTAAGCTGGGCTTGTTGCTGTGCAGGCTATAATTGGTATTAACCGAATTGAAAAAGTTCTTCGTATTCTCTTCAGGATGATTTGGTCCTGTGGAGAAGGAGATATCTGATCTTAAACCTGCAGAACTGGTAACTGGCCTGAGGCCTGAAGGATGCGAGATCATCCCATAATTCCAAGACACAAGTGGAGAAGTGTCTTGTTTGTGACTGCTAGTCATGAATCTGTATTTATATTGCCTATCAGATAGATTGATAGACGATGCACAAACACCATGATCAATATCTAGGTGAGAATTCGATGCCGACAATATCTCACGTTTGGTCTCATAAAGTTGAGAAAAAGAAAGCATGTTTCTACTCCTTGCATTTCCAGCATTCTCTCGATTTTTATGCGTGGTTGTATCATTAGATTGATCTGTATCTGGTTCGTCATAGTGTGAAAAAGATTCGTTAGAAAATCCACACTCATTAAGTACTGATATGTTTTGAGCCACTTTAGTCCCATTCCATAAACATGAAGTATCTGAAACCGGCGAAGTGTTAAAAGCCGAAGAGCTTGTGTTTTCCGTTGTAAACTGAAGAGAATCTCTAGAAGTTGATTTTCTATGTTCTAGGTTTATCCGCTGAAACTCAACTTGCCCAAAAGAACATCCAGGGTCAGCTGAAAGATCCGTCTGCATTTTATCTTCCAATGTGATTCCTGAAATTCTAGAGTCCACTCCATAATTCTGTGGCTGGGATTGGTGATAAAGAGCACTGGAAGATAACGAAAGTTCCGATATGGAATGATTAAGTTGGTTGAGTGTCTCGGTTTTATTCGAGCAACTAGATCCAGATCTCTCCCAATTAGCAAGAGATCTCTCAGTTGAGTCAGAAGGCGAAATAAAAACTGGATTGGCGGGTTTCGGAAGACCACATGATATATGAACTTTGGTATTTCTGGCACAAGCAATGTCAGATCCCGTAGATGACGAGCAAGATTGAGCGGTGAAAGAAGAGATCATTCTAGATATTAATAATAGACAATTCGATCAGTAATTCCTGATTTTGGAAATAAGCTGACTCTGGGTTTCTGGGAATGGTAAGCTCTATTGAGGAATTGATAAAAATTCCGCCAAATAATCAAGATTGATGATATACCAAGGAAGTGCAACGGATAATAGAGAGCAAAAATTCTACACTCAAAATTGAAAAAAGTAGCGCGCACTTTGTTAAAAAAAAAAAAACCTAGATAATATTTTGTTGATCAGGATGAATTACTCAGATAATATCCTGATGAAAAGCTAAAACGAGGCTTAACAAAAGAAACGAGGGATTGATTATATTTGACAGAAAAAGAAGCCAGAAACTGTGTGTAATTATAAAGCAGAAAAATAGAAATTCAAATGAAAAGTTGAGTATCAGAGGAACTTGACTGGTCAATTGTGTGACCAGTTATAGCGTCGATGTAACCCGCGAATTAGTCAGAAACTATAGAATAGGATAGATTAATCAAGTTTGTTGTAGAAAAACCTGATGACAGCTGTATAATAGACTAAAAGATTAATACTACCAATAACTATACTTGAGATAGGAGAATGTCGTTGTTTTTAAATACAAAAACTAAGAGAGTTGTCAAAACGTAGGCCAAACATTATAAAGTCTTGCGCTAAACCTTATTATCCTAAAGAAGGAGTACGAAACATTAATCAAACACAACTATAATGGAAAAAGTTTGACGCGCTGTAGGAAATGCATAAGATTAAATGGACTATGGTGACTGTTCTAACACATGAGTTGTATTATATTACATTCAATTTATATAAAGAAAGAATGCAAGCAACTTTGTTTTTTTTTACATTTATTTACTGCTAGGACAATTTGTGTTGAGTACGGTATTTCCAACTAACCTATAAGAAACTTGTTTCGTCCCGACAGCTAATTTTGGAAGCTCGTAAGGCAAACAGTTCTACAGTTTGTTAGTGATACAAACTAGTAATTATCAATACCTAGAAAAAGAATTATAATTTAAAAAAATAAAAAAAACAGATTACTCAATGATTTCAAAATAGAAAGCTTGGATGAAATATACATTCTGCGCACTAACTCCCGAAGTCGTCGACTTTTTTCTTGAAAAGATCGGCACTGTTAAAATTTTAGGTTTTTCATAAAGCTTATCTCCGTATTGCATGCTTGAAATTTCATTAATTAAATTAATTATACACCAGGTAACCAAGTAACACTCATCACTTCATTTTGCGTAAGCAGTAATTTGTGAATTTGCGATTTGTTATATTACACTAGAATAAACCAATCGAACAGTATATTATGATTTTTTCTTATTATTGGCGCCTTTTCTTTAGGTAGTGTATTGACGTTACAATTGGGACTCTTTCGTGTAGCCATTCGTTATACATTCATAATAAATAATTCAAGAATTTTCCTCATCATTAACATTATTTTCGGAATCGTAATTTTATCATTTTTGAAATTTTTTTTTCTCCTTTTATAATACATAGTTTCTCAAGTTCAAACTACTTTCCACTCGCCTTGTGCACTTTACCAACATTTCCCATAATGGAGTGAACTAGAAATACCTAACAATTGGAATTGATACTATACTGATGAGCACAAAATATCTCAACTGATATCAACTCCTGCTCATAGTCATTCTGTCGAGGATATTTCGGTTTCAATCTAGTACAAAGAATGTAAAACAAGCACTTCTACTGTTAAACTTGAAAGTACATAACAGCTACAGCTAAAGGTTCCTCTGTACTGCTCACTTTAGCGACATGTATGTGTCACCCTTCTATTTCTCACCTCTACCTTTTACAGATGTGACACCAGACACTGAATTCAAGAACTCGAGGCAAATCATTTTTAAAATTCAATCAACTCTTCTGACTTCATGGAAATCTCTTCCATGAATTTGAGCTTTGTAATTTATAACATTCTCTCTGTAGAATTAGTTCCATATAATCGTCGTTGGGTCAAGGGTCTTTCGGTCTGACAAGAGGGTTATCACCACTTCAACCAATCATATAAAACCGTCCATCCCAATTACTCTTTATAGACTAGTCCCTTCATTTTACACTTCTCCCAACCCCACTCAGCACCAATCACCGTCCAGTGACCGCGAATAATCCCTCTTTTCATAAACTCTAGTCCCAATCAATTTAATTCTTTGGTTCTCTTTCGGGCCGTTTCTCTACCTTTCCTACTCTTATTTTTCTTATTCTGATTTCTGTGACCCAGAGGGTATTGTAATTTTTTGTCTCTTTGTTTGTTATTTAGTCCATCTCTCTTCTTTCCCACATCTCCACCTTCCATCACTTTGCATTCTACTGGCCCCCTATCTTTGCCCACCCTGCTTTGTGGAGGTTCGAATATCGCGCTATTCGCACTACTCATATCATCTTATTCTATTCTACAGTCTTTAATGGTTCTCGATTCTATTAAAGTGTATACTAAACCTACAGTAGATCTATCATCTGCATTTCAGCTAAGGTTTTCTCTTGATATCTTAAATCTATTATCCGATGCTGCCGCAAAATCCATTCCTGTTCGATTACACCTTGGAAAAAAAAAAGTAAGTGATCTCAATTATTTTGTTTTTGTCTGTCTACTCTCTAATTTCCAGCCTCATACTAACAATAGTGCTTACAAGTTGGTGGTTCTACCTTAGCTCTTCACTTACAGCCAGAACCAGCCTTAGTGGAGTTGTTCCAGTCTAACCACCCAGACAAGACCTTGGTTAAAATAGCTAAAGTTTCTCATCGTCTGTCGCTGGCTCCTGGTCAGTCTTCCTCTGTATCTTCCTTGCGATCTCGACTATCGGAAGCTGATGCTCATAAGGCTGCTTCCCGGACCACTGTACTTGATGCAATTCCTGTCCGCACTACTAGACGAGGAGCTCCATTGAAATCTTCCGCTGTGCGACCAATATCTTCGGATTTTTCTGTTCGTTCTGTTACCCCTGTTTCCAGCTCTTCTCGAGCTCTTCAATCTTTACCAAATCGTCTTATCCATTTTCTAGCCTTGGGAAAATGTTCTTTAAAGGATATCTCTTCTAGGCTCCGGGCCTCTCCAGAAGAATTAGAGCCGCTGCTCACTAAGTATGGACGCATATGTGGCCCTAAATTATACCAACTGGCAGATGTTTATTTTCAAGATCTTCGAATATACGAATTTAAAGGGTATTCGTCTCGTGATAGAGAGTCCATACGCTCTAAGGCTTTCAAATACTTCGATTCCCAAGGCATTCCGGAAGATGATCCAGTTAGAATACATTTTCTTGATCCAAAAGAAAGAGGTAATACTAAAATTATTATCACCTCCTCTTCTCAAGAAACTATTCAAGCCGACAGATCTTCCACTCCGGTTCTCTCGGCTCCTCCTACCCCTCGCTTTGACTCTCGGGGTCGCAAACCAGACGACACACTTTCTAAATCTGTCTCTTCGTCTGCTACGAAGTCTACACTTATTCCTCATGATATAGGATTATTATCTCCTAGCGAAAGCGCAACTTCTCCAGACGTTCATCCTATCAGTGCTTCTGACGACGATCAGCCCGAGGTAACCTCTCCTAAATCTAGAAACATCACTTCTTTACCAGGTTCACAATCTTCATATGAGCTCAATTCATATGGCAAAAGACTCAACAATGATCAACCATCCATCTCTGAAGATAGTGGAGATCTCAAGTTATTGGCCAAACGATTTCGGACGTCATATGATGAATATGCTGCACTATATGCCAAAGTTCAGCAAATTACTGATAAGCATTCCTCAAATTATTCACTATTAGCGTCTCAGTTGTTAAAGCTGCACCATCGATTAGATTCTTGGAAGAGAAAATTATGGCGGGCCCCCGATAATGGTGTCAGAGCATCTAAAGCATAGCAGTACGTCGCTGCATATACATGGATATTATGGAAGAAACACTCATCTAGAAGAGTAGAATACAGGAAATTAAGATTATATTATCATTAAGTGCATTAGTAACCCATAGTAATAAAGAACTGTGATGGGATCAGGGCGGGATCTGTGAGTATAGGGAGAGGATAGACCGGCTAAAGGCGTTTGCCTGGAACAAAAACAAAAAGGATACTAAAACAAGCAGTTAGAAAAGTCACTAGTCCGAGCAACCAAAGAGAACGTGAGTAGAGAATCCGGTGAACATAAGGTTCTCGAACTCGAATAAATCGAAAAGGAGTGGACTCTGATTGACCTATGAAAACCAAGAAGGGGTCGAGATGGTAGAGAAAAGAAAAAGTAAAATAAAATCCGAGCCCAAAGAGCAATATAACCCAGGATCTTTCTGATTTAGGTTGCCAATCTAAGAAAATGAAAGTCAAACCTAACCAGAACGCACCAAAAAGTATCAGAAGGCCGACAAACAAACGAGAAACGTAGCCCAAAGGAATTAAATTACCCAGTGCCTTTTCTTGGAGAAACATAGGATATACATCAGCTTCTAAAGCCTGAAATACGTAATCTCGGGCTTGCTCAAAAACTTCTGGATCATCTCTACCATCGATTTCAATGGCATTGTGTAAGGCAGTAGTAATATATGAAGGAAGTATCACAGCATGGTCAGAATTCTGTTGGACATAGTTGATATATATCCGATGACAAGAAGAACGAAGCTGATCACGAGAGACAGAAAACTTGGGGGCTTGGTGGATACGAGCAATCTCTTCTGCTGTGAACCCCATGGCTTGGAGTTCAGCGTCGATCTGTTGATAGGCAGCAGCATGGGTCACAGGGTCAGTTGAAGGAGCTGCATCCACAATAGCTGATAGACGATTCAGTACATTTTGAGTGTAAGCATCATCTCCGCGCAAAAGTGCAGATAAACGATGAGGGTTAGACTCAGATGCGGTAGTATTGTTGACAAGCGCCTCTAAGATCATAGAGCTACTTTTGGAAGTATTTGCTGCACTGAAGCGCTGGGAAGAGTTAGACTGTGAGGCTCCCGATGTATCTGCATCTGTTCCTGTTACATATATTATGCTTCTACGTAGCTCTCGAACATATTGCCGACACAGGCTCATATGCTGGGCCACATCAAGCCAGAAATCTAGATAGTCTATCGCTCCATGTTGGTCCCGAACAAAGATATAAAAAGACCATAAGTCTACAGGAGATAAAGACTGTCGATTTAAAACTTCGAATAATGACGGAAGACGTAATAACTCGTCGTCGTCTTTCAACTTCTTTTCCATAGTAAAATACTATTGATAAAGGATATGTAGACTTTGTGGTGAAAAGAAGGCTGGTTGGGACTCGGGAGTTTAGTTGTAGTAGCAGGGGGAACCATGAATGTAAACAGGAAAACACCCTTGGGAGTTGAAGTCCCGCTTCTGATTGGTTGGAACCCATGGCGGAATTCTATCTTCCAGCTAAAAAAGTGAAGATTATCGCACCTTTGGAGGGTCTATTACTAGCAAGAAGCTGTATTGTGTAGACGGAAAACGGGTCATCGCTTTATACAAGGCATTGTCCAATTGATCCCTATAAGATCTTTTGGCACGCATGCATGGATAGCACCTAAGACTTAGAGATGGAGAAGCACTGTAAATAGATGATAGTTATGTTCATAACCCCCTGATTAGTGAACCTTCGGCATTACAGAAAAGTATGGCATTTCCAGTTCACGTACGATGATATGTTTGCAATTATTACAGAAGAGTTAAGATAAAGCCACCGCACGACGTATTGCAAAACTAATTTCCCAACAATAGAGAAAAATTACGCTACAGTCTACAAACAAACAGTTTGTTTGATGTAAAGAAAAAAGAATCATAATGTACGGCTAGAACTAGCGGAGATCATGAACGCCGCGTCGTTGACCGCTGCCAGTGTGTCATCAGAAGAACAAAGGGCATTTTACTCCTTGGCTTCGCCCTTGGCTAAGGCCTCAAACTTCTCAGCGACGCGAAGACGACGACGCTCGCGAGCAGCCTTGTTACGAGAGCGACGAGCTTCAGACTCTTCCTGGAGAGCACGCTCACGGCTCTGTTCGGCCTTGGCCTTGATAACGTGCTCGATAACAGCACGCTTGTGCTTGAAAGCGTTACCTTTGGCAGCCTTGTACAACTCGTGATACAAATGCTTGTCAATCTTTCCTTGAGCGCGGTACTTGACAAGTTGGCGGCGGAGAACACGCTGACGACGCATCCACAAGACCTGTTCAGGCATACGGGCGTTAGCAGTACCTTTGCGCTTACCGTAGCCAGTGTGGCGACCGGCACGCTTGGCCTCCTGCAGAGCACGGGTGCGCGAACGAGAATGAACGGTGCTGGGCTTACGAATAATCAGACCGTTGGCAATAAGCTTACGAACAGATTGGCGAGAGTTGGCATTTCCAATCTCGCTGGTTTCGGTGGGGTCCAACCAGATCTTGCGCTGACCACAGCCAAGAACGGCGGCGGCCAAGCGACGTTGCGTGCGCATGTCAGTGGGGGACCTACGGTTAGTTACGAACAAAGGAGTCTGGAAAAAGAAATCGGGCGGGTATGTCGGAGATGAGACGCAGGATACAATAATATGTATGGGGCCGACCCTTGGAAGCCTTAAGGTATGAAGAATCAGCAATCACAGGTTCAATAACTGCCCAAACCAAGTGGCATTCCACAGTCTATTATAGTGTATACCGCAATGCCACCACTATCCTCTTACAAGCCATCAATGTAGTATACTTACATTTTTTATCTTGGGTATGGCTAAGGACAGGACCAAACGAACTGGTTGTTGGGCAAGGCGCTTTGCGCGGGAGCTGGAAACGTGACTGCCATAATCCAGAGCCCTAACATCTGGGTTTGGGAGTTCAAGTATAGGGCTATCATTAGCCAAAACATAAGAAAGAAAAAAAAAAATCTAAAGCTCAGGGACGGATGTCTTAGTAAAGTAAGCCAATTAAGAACAAGCTGCGGGACCTGTTTCTTGGCATGGGGCTGTCCAAGATTATCAATAGAGAATTGAATTTAACTGATCTGGTGAGAGAAATATTGTAATAAAACCGATTATAGTTTTTTATTCTCTACCTGCAAAAAATCAGACACAATGCATGTCATTAATGAAAACGATGTTCAACTCTGGATACTACTAAATTCGGTTTTTAGTAATCGCCTTCTTTGGTTTCTTATTTTTTAAAAAAAAAATTTTTGTTTTTTTTTTAGGCTAGTGATAGCCATCATAAGTGAGATGTCGGTATCATTTCTACTAGTCGTCTTTTTCCGGCCGATGAAAATAAAGTTTTCTTTCTCATTTTAATCTCCCTGAACCTAATATGCCCTTAGATTGAAGGTGCATCATGGGCTTGTCGTCCCAAGCTACCCACCCACAGTCCACCAATCCATCCCTTCAGTTTGTGTGCGTTCGGCATTTCTGCCCTTTTCCCAAGCTCCACTTTTCGCTTCGTTCTCACTACACTGCCTCCTATTCTCCTGCTGTTATTCGAAAACCAGACTAAGATCTGGTAACTAGCTTCAGATTGTTTTTCAACCATTTTGGAATATCGAAGGTTTCTATCTTTCCGGTTATATCTGGGATTTTCTACTAATTGTACCCTCTGTTTGTAACTGTCTGCGCTTTGATTGTTTTTAAAGCTCCGTCTTTAGTTTCTGTATTGAATACTGTTCCATAGAACAGGGCATTTTGTTTCATTTTAGTTTCCTTCCTCTTATTTTTTTATTTCTGTCCTTTGCAATTGTGTTGCAATCTCTTTTGGATAACTCTCTATATTTGAGGTTTAGTGG
Organism: Tortispora phaffii; assembly: GCA_030574555.1. Taxonomy (NCBI): domain Eukaryota; kingdom Fungi; phylum Ascomycota; class Trigonopsidomycetes; order Trigonopsidales; family Trigonopsidaceae; genus Tortispora; species Tortispora phaffii. The sequence continues at coordinate 56,297 of JAJMFE010000009.1, read as the reverse complement.
TTCATAAGCTACTCCCACAGACATTCACCTTCTCTTTTGGTAGGACTATCAAGCTTCCTCTCTTCCCTTAGAAGCCCCACATCGATACATAGGATTTGTGATCTCTAATATTTTTTTTCTGCTCTATTTTCTTTAGTATTTTTGACTTTTCAACTGCAATGGAGAATACTGTTGCGAGCACCGACAACAATCAACCGCCAGTTTATAAGCTGGTTGTACTTGGAGACGGAGGAGTAGGCAAAACCGCTCTCACCATTCAACTGTGTTTGAATCACTTTGTTGCGACTTATGATCCGACTATTGAGGACTCCTACCGCAAACAAGTTAATATCGACGGCGAAACTTGTGTACTAGAGATTCTTGACACTGCTGGCCAAGAAGAGTATACTTCTTTACGGGACCAATGGATTCGTGATGGCCTCGGTTTCCTGTTAGTTTTCTCTATAACCTCCAAGGACTCGTTCAATCGTATTCTCTCGTTTCACGATCAAATCCAGCGAGTCAAAGATGCCTCTTCTTTTCCTTGCATGCTTGTGGGGAATAAGTGTGATTGCGAGAACGAGCGCCAAGTCACTCGATCTGAAGCTGAAGCATTGGCTCGTCAAATGAATTGTCCTTACATTGAAACTTCCGCTAAGCATAATATCAATACTGAAAAGGCTTTCTGTGATGTTGTGCGGCTGGCCCAATCTCGTCTTCGTCCACCTGCTGCTGGTACTTCTTCAGCCGCTGGAAAGAAGTCTAAGAATAAGAAGGCTAAGAAGAAAGGAAAAGGTTGCGTGATTATGTAAAGTATTTTTATCTAGGACCTTTTCTATATTATTATTATAGTCATTTTTACTTTTAATAATATTATTATCTTTTCATTATGCTGCACTTTAGCGCTAGTGAACGAATCTGCATTATATTGCTGATATAATTGGGTAAATTACTCTCTGTCTAGATGACATTGAATTTAGTATCAGTGTGGTTAAGTCAGAAACTAGAGAAATTTAAGGATTTAAGGACGGAATCTGGCGATTACATAGGAGAAGGATTCTTAGAGCCCCCTTACAAATCTCGTGACTAGATTCCTCAAGAATGCGCACATAAATACCTTAACAGATGGATGAGATTTTTACTCACTTGCAGTACCAAAACCATGTCGCTCTGTTTTAATTAGTCCTGGTCAATATTAATAGGTGTCGTGGTCATTGACTTGGGCAGCTCGAATTGAGATTTAACTGCTAATACGCGCATGATGTAAAGGCGCGGTAGTAATTAGCTTCTACCTGCAGAATAAGCTTTTGTAATTTACAATGATCATGATATTGTCCAACCCCGATCAATCGATAATGCATAGTACTATCAACTATCTTTACAAATTTCCACACTTGAATTATTTAATTCAATATTTATAAGCATTTTGTTTTATGTATAGAGCTGTATCTTCACGGTTTAACGCGTTCGGTCGCGTTAATCCTCTCTAAAACTTAATAAGCGATAAAGTTTCTGTGATCGCGCAAAAGATCCCAAGGTCATTATACACTGGGCCCCTTTCCTATTAATTTGTTACCTCGTCTTTCTCTACATTTCACTTTACACTCTTTTCTTGTTTACATCTGTTGTATTTTGTAGTCGCAGGGTTCATTCTTTTTAGCTTCTGTCTATTTGTTTTCTCAAATACTCTCTCTACCTTCAAGCACCTTGCTACTCATTCATTTCTTCTGTTTCTTCTCCTCCGGCCGCGTATTGTGTTTTCCTGGAGTTCACCCCTTCCACCAATTTGTTCTCTTAAGATACACTCAGTCGACTGCATTCGATTGACTGTATTTATTTTTTCATAAATTATTTCAGAAGGTATTATTAAAATTGACAATTCACGTCACCGAGATTTTTCCATCGTATCAAATCATCTCCGTATACCTTCCTCTGTCCCCCTTCTTCCTCAACCTGATTTTGGTCATACTATTCATTATTTCTATTGTATGCCTAAAGAACAGTTCTCGAATTGTTGTTTCGGTTGTTGATTTTTTTATTCTGATCTCTCTTTGCATAAACCTACTTCCTAGTTCTATTTCTCTGACACCTCTTCTTTGGTTTGCATCGCGATTCTGGTTATTCATATATGGCGAGCCCGGTAATGAACGATTGTCATCTAGTAACTCCCGACAGAACTGTCCACTCCACAAAAACTCCTCCTAGATTGGACCAAGCGGGCTTTTCAAAAAATTGTGAGGTTCTTGATAAAAAATTTCTGGAACGCTCGGAATCCTCTCCTCTGATTCCTCCTTCAAATGCTAATGCTGCTTCCACTCCTTTGGGTACCCGAGCTCGCTCCCATAGCTCTGTTTATTTGGTTACACCTGATACATCATCCAATACACATCTTAAAGTTCCTCAGGGTAGTTCAACCTATCTCCAGCAGGTTGACCCTACCAAAACATTCCCTGCTTCGTCCGCAGACGGTTCTCCCAGTCATCCTCCCTCCACTCTCACAGCTCACTCTTTACACAGCTCAGGTTTCTATGGCCAACAGTCCTCGTCAGACTTCGTTCCTCCTTTGGAAAAATTGCGAAATATAGACCAATCAAAACCAGACGATATTCACCGCGCTCTTCTGGATGATCCTCATCTCCAATTCCTCAAAGCTGAAGACTGTCCAATTAAAAGCGTAAACACTTACCTCTCTTACTTATCTCGACAACTGGGCGACTCGTCTTCCGGTTCAGATCCCGTATGGTGTCCTGAGGTTGAATCCGCTTTTATTGATGCTCTTCGTAGTATTCCTAGGGTTGGTCGTCGCAAAATACTAGTCGACGGTAGGCAGTGTGGTCGAAATGAGCTTATCTCGAACTATATTTTTAAGAAAACTGGAAAGCAACGCTCACGAAAACAGGTCTCCAGCCATATTCAGGTGCTTAAAAACTTGCTAAAACATGATCAATCTTTCTTGGATCTCTTACAAGTAAACGAAAGTTCGACAATCAAACAGGAGTCGGATAGCTTAACGGCTTCTCCTAATAAATTCTTGACCAAAAGCAGCAAAAAACGTGAATACCCTACTTATTCAACCAAAAGGATTTCCAGAAAGAAGCATAAAGTTTCTGATCTACCCCCTTTAGAGATGAAAGGCTTGTTTTCCTCGCCCGCTTTATCACGTTTAACGCTCGTGAAATGGTTTAGGTCCCAGGAAAATTCGTCTACCATCCCTAACACAGTCAACCCTATATTACCTAATGGTTTTAGCATCATTTCCGCTGAAGACAGTTATTTATTTACCTCGATGGTTGACACTAACACTCATTTGCCCTCTTCGTCTCCTGCTCTTCAGCAATTGGTTTTAGTAGACATTATGAATCAATTCCCAATTCTCGCAGAATTAGTTAATCAAAACACTGCGATTGGGGCTTATCCTGCATATGAGAGACATTCTGCTGGCCAGGCTGTCTCTGATTCTATTTATTTTGGTAATGGATGTGAAGTTTTTCATTTTACCGTGGGGGTCCAACTACCTGAGCAACCATCTTTAGACTCTGTTAAACGAATAACAGATCGAAAGATTAAATCCTCTTTCACTGTTAACGTACTTCCTCCTTTGATTGATTACTCTCGATATGATGTTAAGTGGGTTTGTAAAACTAATGTTTATACTATGTCTCAGTGTGTTCTTTCTCTTACTGAACCGGTTAAAGATTTTTCTCAAGCCCAATATATCGAGCTTTCTGTCCCGTACGCAGGTGAATTTTGGCAAGCATTTCTGAATGGTCTTGAAAAAGGACAAAGAGATAAAATCATCGATCTTAATAAGAGATTAAGTGAGAATGTCTTGGATTCTGCAGCTTATGAGCGTCTAATGTGCCGTATTGAGAAAGAAACAGCATCTGCTCTAAAGCAGCTTTCTGTTCACCAAGAGCTTCTGTGCGTGTGTACTGACCGCAATAGTAAACAAACAGAGTATTCTTGCTGTAGTTTGTTTTTGTATCAATTTTTTAAAAGTGATTCTGGTTCACGTCCTGTCACCAATTGGCAACGCCTGGTTCTTCCTGCTTCAAACTTATCAATTAACCCACACAGTGCTGCTTCTCAAGTTCCGCTATCAGCACAAGGTATGCTCTCCTCCACGAACCATGTTCCTATCTCTCCTAGTGTGTCGCATTTTCAGTCCCATGCTGTTTATTCATCTGATAGCATCAAGAAGAGCTTTTCTTCGGAACCTTTGACTTCGGCAAGTCAGCATTCAATTCTACCAGATGATATCGGGTCGGCGAGCTCTTTCAAATACATTAAATCACGTCTGGTTGAGTCTCAACCTAACTCACCCAATAGATTGCCTGAATTGGAACTCACTGTGCCAACAATATCACAGCCTTTCTCTCAGCCTCAGTTACCCCCTACAAGCCCCATTCTACATAGACGTCATTCTGCTCCCATTCGTCCTAGTTCGGCACGATCGTTCGAGCCGAGTTTGCAGAGTATTAGCTCTCATGCAGAGCTTACTATGGAAATTTTCGATGATGAGATGTTCCCAAATGGGTCTTTTAGCGGTGCAACCTCTGTACATCAGATATCACCTATGATCGAACCTAATAGAAAAGGTGAGCATGATAATGTTGGTCTACCTCCTTCTGTTCTGATGGCACCAAGTATGGAACATAGCCACTCCCTTCCTCGTAATTGGACATCTGCTGCCATTCCAACGACTTCGACGCGCGAGTTTGTCACTGTTTCTGATTCAAGTGATCTTCGTAACAATCTTGCAGCCCCTGCAATGACTCGATCTCATTCTGAGGGTATTTGGGGTGATAGTGGAGAAATGTCGTTTCCCGGTACCCATGAGACGTCGTTCTTATTCGACGAGTTGAACGACGGACCAACATTAGACTCACCCGATGATCATATTACACAAGCAGCGTCTCGTGGTTCAACAAATTCCTCTCGATCGAGAATTCTTATTCCAGATTCCTCTTGTGATTTTTCTAGTTCGTTCGATGTTGATCTTTTTAATTTATAGACTGAAAATTTGAAGTGTTATTTAAGTCTAGAACTGCTTAAGTTGATAAATCAATAAATAACATATCACTATTCATATGCTAGCCATGAAGATAAGTGCATCTATGACAAAACTACTTGCATAAAATCGAGAACATGATTATGAAGGAAGTGACTCACTGGTGATGGACGTGAGATGGCTGAGGTATAGTGTTGATTGGATTACTTAGTAGTCCATTATGGTGGACACCGGGGTCTGGATAATTGATTAACCCAACGGTTTCTGTATCTTCTTCTAAGTTTGCGCGACAATGTGGCTGTTCTCTGGATTGGCTTGCTTTCATAGAGTTAAACCGAAGATAATTGTAACCAGAAATACCAACGAAAGTAATCAAAAGACCTGTTAAATTTATAAAGCCTATATGATCTCCGAAAATTAGTGTAGAGAATACTATCACCAATATTTCCTTGAACATTCCCGCTACACTAAGTGTGACGACACTGGTACACTGTATCAGAGCAAACTCTGCCATTATCATGGAAAAAGCGATGAATCCAGGAAACAAAAAATAGAAACAGCCAAGTAGCAGCCCCTTTTCAGACCACATGGGTGCAGATACCATCCTTGAAAAATCTTCAGTAAACATAGCAACCAATAGAATGGAAATACTCATGGCAGGAGCGACATGGAATATTGTAGATACAGGATTAGATGTTGCAGGGTTAAATTTAAGAAGCATTTGTGTTAATGACCAACGTAAACCAGAAAGGATAGAAGCGCTCAGGACAAGAAAGAATCCGGAAAGAACAAACACAGTCTCGGCAGACACCATTAAAATGACACCAAAGGAGATGGTAGAAATAATACCAAATAAAGGCCAGCTCGGCGACTCTAAACGGAAAAGAAACGAGAAGAGGAGAACGAACATTAAGCTGGAAGATTTAACCATTGTATAGAAAGCCAGTGTGATAACCTGAAGTGATGCATTTCCTAACCCAATATCGCCACCTGTAGCTATCGCACAAGGTAATATTTGAGTCATATACGCATATGGCCCAATACCCTGTCCAGGAGACCAGCGTAAAGATGGAAAGAAAAACAATATCAATCCGCTATAGAGAAACTGTGATAGGAAATGTATCGAAGTGACAAACAAAGGGAAATGAAAGTTAAGGCCAGCCTCACTGAACATCCATTTATTATACACAGAAAGAAAAATGGAGAATAAGTACCATAAACAGATTAATCCACCGACTACTAGTATTTGGTAGGTAAGTGAGTAGAATTCAAGTGAATTGGAAGAATGCAGCCGCTGAGAAGTAGAATGGCTGAGATTAATAGAAGAAACTGATGAAAAAGAAGAAGTATGCAATCTGTTAAAGTAATCAGATTCCTCGCTCAAATCTGTGGTATTATTATGAGGTCCATCAGACCGTGGTATGTTAGTAGGATCTATGCCTAGGGGAGACGCTATGGGCTGTGGTCGACGATGGGCGAAATAGCCTGATCCTACGAAATTTGTATCATTATTAGATATTTGTAAAACAGTATCTGACTCCATTTCGGATATCAGTGATGAATGTTAGGCAAGATGTAATATTTCTGCCTATAGAAAGATACCAATCGACATTTAATGTCAGATCGATTAGTAGTATCATTGAATCTGTTAAAGTTTTTGCCTACTGCTATTGGGTAATAACGGACGAAACTATAACGAAGTCGTGTAGGAAGAAGTACTTAGATAAATCCCACAGGGAAGTCGATATAGACTTATGCAAATAAGTTAAGTCTCTATCTGTAATTTAGTGTATTAGTAAGATATCCGTATCAACTATAGATAGGTAATCAAGTATGTACATATAAAATGTATAGTCTACTATGTTCAAATATCGTAGTTTAACAAGCCCCTTCGGAGTAGCTGGATGGAACTAGCTACGTCCTCCGACACTTGGGGTTTAGGAGGTTCTCAGGAACGTTATACATCCTCCTAGGTTTACTGTGTAGAGCCTCTTGACCACACTTACACAATAGTTTGGCTATCTCCAAACTATTTGCCCATCTTTCTGACTTGATGCTCTCTGTCTTATATATTACTTCAGGGGTTACCCTGTGTTGAGTCTGTTACTTGACTGAAACTGGGCTTCGGCATCCCTTTGAGAAGGAACTCCAGTTCAATAAAATCTAAGTAAACCGCTGAAATTGGGAGCTAACTAATCAAGTCAATTGATCCAATACTGAAATACCGCACAAGTTCAGAGGAAAAAATACTTTAGGTTCAGACACAATATGAGCAATTATTTATAAAACTCCATTCAACATAGTGGAGGAATAAGTATTTGATACTTTTATATCTTGTGGTTCTCCGGACCTACAACCCAGCAGGTCTGGTATGACTCGTTGAGTTATGGCATAAGAGACCTACATTCCTAATAAAATATTATAGTAGACTCTACTTTTATAAACATTAAATAGGAAATGTATAACTAATCTTGTGACTCTGATTTTGATTAACTTCCATGATCTCCTGCACGCAAGAATGATCTGAAAACGTGGGGTAAGTAGGTCTGCCTCATCAACTCAAAAAGCTTATCAATGCTATACTCTAAAGTTCTCCTGAAGACAGACGTTGGCTATGAACCTTTCTTCTTGTTAATTTCAATTAATTTTTGTCAATCTGTAACGTTCCTTTACTTAAACATATCTGTCACTCTGACGGTTCTCTCATCGATGTCTACGACTCCTCTACGGTACCTGAAATACCGATAAAGTACCTTTTGTAATTAAAGTTCTGGCTTAGTTTAACACTTTTTCTGGAGACGAGCGAACGGTTCTTCATATAATTTCTACATCATGTCAGCCAGTTTGACTATTGGTGACTCAGTTTATATTGCTATAAAGCCAGTGATTAAACTGATATTTACCAGTGCTGTAGGTGTTTTGCTGGCTCGAATAGGTATTTTGAATAGTGAGACATCAGCCTCATTGTCTTTCATGATTATCAATGTAATGCTTCCAGGTTTGATTTTTTCTAAGGTAGTACCATCTATGGGTGCTGATAATGGTTCAGAACTTGGCGTGCTTTTTCTAACTGTTATATTGTATGAACTTATTGGACTAATGTTCGGCCTCCTGGTATGGTGGCTTACTCCGAACCCATTCCGTTGGCGATACGGTATTCTTTTTGCTGGAATATTTAACAATAGCGGTGACTTCACCATGGCATACATTATGACTATAGGTGCTGGTTATCCCTTTCAGGAAGGTGATATTGATAAAGGTATTGCTTATACCCTGATCTTTGCTTGTATGACCATTATTCTCACAGTGAACCTTGCTCATCTATTGGGTATTGATTGTCGAGGGACACCGACGTTAAGTGACGCTGATTCCGAAACCATTTTTGAAGAACCTGTTCATACTATTAGTGATACTATCTCTTCATTCATAAAAAATACTTGTTACGTTTTTGCATTTATTGGCTGGCATAAACTGAAACCAAGGGATGGAAATTTTGATTTGGAAGCTGATCCAAATTCTCATATTCCTTCACGAGGTTCTTTGCCAAAAATCGAAGAAGTTAACTTCTCTACAGGTGTTACTGGACCTGTAGTAAAATCTAAAGTTTCTGGCAATGACAATGGATCCTGTTCGCATATCGCACTTGAACCTGTAGTTTCCAGACCATTGAGTGAAATCTATCGTCTGGATGATTTCCCAGTAGTTCAAAGGACGTATTCCAGAGGAAGAGCTATGTCTCAGACTACCTCTTTCCAGACACAGGAATCATCTGGAGATCAAGAATCTGTGCGCTCGTATCATGGTGACGAACAAGTTTCCGAGCATACTCTTTCACCGCTTCAGAAGACCTTACATATAACTTGGCTGGTGCTTAAAAAACTACTAAATATGCCGACAATAGTTTTAGTTATCTCATTGATAGTAGCATTTGTGCCTCCATTAAAAGCTTTATTTGTTCTGACGGATTACCAGATCAAAGAAGCACCAGATGGATTGCCTGTGCTAAACGTTTTCTTGGACACTGCCGAGTTTATTGGAAGAGGAACAGTGACTTTAGGCATGCTCATGTTGGGGGGGATGATTGGTCGATTACGCTTTAATTCACTACCGCATGGTTTTTGGCAAAGTGTGGTAGCCATGGCTATCCTGAAATTGTGTGTTTTGCCGATTATTGCTGCCGCTTGGCTATACTATATGCGTGATGTTCGTAAATGGCTCGATCCAAGCGATGGAATGGTATATATTGTGGGGATGATTTGTGCCAGTGTACCTACTTCTACCTCCCAGGTATACTTTACCACATATTATTCGCCGGCGGGTACTAGGCCAGTTGCGATGGATTGTTTAGCTATGTATCTACTATCGCAATATGCTATGCTAATTTTTACCCTTCCCATCTCCCTGACTTATACTATTATGCACTTTCTATAGAGCCTTTGAGTATTTTACCGGCTTTTTGGGATATGGTTATTACCAGTCACCTACAGGATACTCTATAGATTTGAATAGCTGTATAGGTTCATCTCGATATGATTTTCATAAAGACTCCGGGAGGAACAGAGTTTCGGCTGCGTACATTGATGAGTTCATAGTTACTCTCAAATTCTATCGATTATTTGACTCTCGGGTGGTTGCCTGCATTCTATTGCATTTACATCATCCGAACTTTAATAAGGCGACAGCATAAAACTAGTTTTGACATCGTCATAAATAGACTTCCACGTGATGCGTGACAAAGTGATTATCTTCCGGATAGGTTACTGAAAAAGGAAATGATATTTCGCCAAAGCTTTAAACCTACAAGACTTTAGCGAATTTCGGCAGTCTCTAGATATTAAATCCGAATCAGACTGAACTATAATATTGAAGAACGTCAAAAATAACAGTCTCAGTTACTGAATCAACGGAAAGCAATTCTAGTACGAACAATTTCAGCAGTTCGCCGAAGAATTTGCAATTTATTTTTTTCACTTTTCTGAGGATTCCTACAATAGAAATTTTTTCTGATTGGCTGATTGCGAAAATGAATGGTAGTAAGGACCTGAGAGACCGATTGGCAATTATTATAGTCTAAAGATCTACATCATTTCAGGAATTATGGGGGGACTGGATCCAGCTAACTTTACGGAAAGCAACTAAAGCAGCGAATCCAATAAAGTGTGAAAGGCCATTCTCAAGAGAAATTCAAAATAAAGTGTGCCGTGCCTCTTTACCAATTTTATTTTACTGACAGTGATGATTGTGTCTCAAGGGGCAATTAGCAATTAACCCTTATTTTGGTACACCATTAGTACAGGAAGAATGGCATACACTCAAAAGAAATATTGTCATCCTTTTTTCTTGCTGGTTTTTATCCTTAAGGAACTATATGAACTCAGGAGCAACGTCGGCTACTTTTTAGTATTAGAGGTATGGAATAGTATTTGTGGGGTAAACTTAATTTTGAGTCAATTTGTGATAGACAATCTGCTAGTCAAGTCATTGTAGGAGATGGATAACATGTAAGTTTATAGCCCAAATAAGGAGAAAAGGAGCATTTTAAAGGTTATATCCAGAGAAATGAAAGGCCTTAAAACAAAAGATAAAAAAGATCACTTGTCTTGGCACTAAAACTATGCCATCCAATCCTCCGACATACGGTATGTCAAGACCATTTTTGAGCATACGAACAAAAAGATTACGGAACTGTTAATTATAAGCATGTCATTTTCCCATTAGCATAAAAGGGCTTAATAGCACAAGATGAAGACGGCTTATTCTCCAATGAAACCATGAATTATATTACGTTATCATACTTCATACAAATTTGCACTAGTAGCTACCGGTATCAGTTAGGGACGCGGACTAGATAATGTAAAAGGCTCGGAAATAAATACCGATATGTGTTGCCACCAATAACGATACTGGAATATCAACGCCTAGCCTTTATTAGTATTAAAGTTAAAACCTTAGTTAGCAAACACGGCTCAAGAATAACCTTTAGCTTATAAGCTATCTATCCAATCATAACCAATGAAGGCTGGTCTTCTGAGGAGAGACATACCTTCATCGAATCTTAGTACTGCCAGCCAATCACATATTCTCTGCATATCGGAACCGGGCGTGAAGAGAGTTCGACTCCTCGTAGATACTTTCCCCTTCTTAAATACCCTGCTTTGAGCCACTTGGATCTCTTTTCCAAATTCTTGTTTCTACTTTTTCTTTGTTTTGAAGACTTATACTGTTTTACTTAATTGATCGTAATCTTAGCGCTCTCTCCTAGATTTTCGGTCACATCTAAATATCTCAGTGGTCGTGCTGCCTCCGTATATCTGAGCGAAACTCTCTCACTCTATCTCTATTACTCTTTACTGCTCTAGTTCTGTCGGCAAATATCTTACGGACGAAAGACAACGCGGGACTCCTTATACTGACAAGAATCAATCTCGGCACCAATTTTATTAAAGGTATACTGTACTATATACTTGTACTAATTGGGGCCGACTGAGTAAATCGTGCAGCTTTTTTATTCCGTTAATTTATTTTTGGTTGTTTCTTTTATTGAGAAGAGCAAGATTATTAAAAACACTCTTCTTATTATATTGCTTACCCTTAATTGTTGTACCGAGGATTGCTATTCTTTTGCTTTCATTAAACCTGTCTACTCAATACTTACTTTGTCATACCCGATCTAACTGGGTTTTTGGGCGCTCTTTTCCTTTATTATCCTGAGAAGTTGCCCTCTGTTTTATTTGATTGACTTGCCTTGCCTTGTGTCATCTGGATAGTTTAATAGCTTTTTTTTTTTCTCTCGACATTCCAACCCTTTTACTGGTTATCCTGCAGAATCATTTGGTTTTGAATCCAAAGTATGGATCTGTTTATCATTTTGCAATCTCTTGATAGGGTGTTCTCTAGTCCTTCTCAGATCTGGACCCTTGATGTTTACCAATCCACATTTGTCGCTGGATCTTCTCTATTGGTGTCTTTGTTGGCGTTAATCGAGTGTATCCATATAACATATGTGATCTACAGAGTCTCTTATAGTTTTTTTTCGCGTGTGTATCACACGAGACTTCAATCTCCTAGAAACGAAACCGTGTCATTATTCCCCAAACATTCCCTGGTTGATGACAGACTGTTGTCTTTTCATACTACTCAGGGTCCTGTTCCTTGTGCCATATCCGGACCTGTTGGCTATATCCAGACTGCGGATAAGAATGGAGACTATGGCTATAATCTCTATGAGCTTAATCCCAATTACGACCCTTCCTTTGTTTCTCGATTTCAGTCCCCTACTCTTTCCTCTCATATCCCCAACGATGGCAGACCCACTATTGAACCTTCTTTTGCTCGTCAGCAATATGTATCAAAGAAACCTACTGGAATTCTTCGAGATATTGATTCTTCTATAGATCCATTGGATTATCAGGATACCACAACCTTGTTGGCGTCTTTTAGTTTCACACCATCTTTAAACGGCGGTTCTCTTGACCAAAAGACTCTACCCCTGAACGGCTCATATGCTTCTACCGCACAATGTCACTCTGATTATTCGAATCATTCATCGATTACGCGCTCTTCTGATGGCAGTCTTGACTCCTCTTTTGATATTTTTTCCGCCGCCTTGCCTTCCTCTGATGTGCCTTCGCCATTTGACATTCCTGATCCACACAGTATTATATCTGGATCAGTTCCACACTCTATGCCTCAGAATTTTGCTTCACCTATAAACAATTATAACCGACATGCTTCAGTTCAAGTTCAACCAAGAGCCGCCCATCTTCGGGCAAACGATGTGACTGTTGGAATTCCTTTCAGCTCTCCAGTAGAACTGGAGACTTATATAAATAATGCAGCGGTTTTCCAGTATCAAAAATTAAATGATTCATGCTCTGTAGCAGGATCTATGTCTTTGACTGGTTATTTAGATGCGCCCCGCACTGAGTCTAATACCGACATATTTGACGACATAGATCAATCTGCTGCCAGTCTGAATGGTGTGTCACTAAATGATTCTAGTTCTATGATTGAATCAGTCTCCACCTTCTCCCGGGGATCTATCACTCAGCAATCTCTTCCGACCTTTTCTTCTCGTTCCCCTATTCAAGTATCCCCTGAATACCTCAACAGTGATAATAATATCTTTTCTCCACCAATCTCTCAAGTTTCTCCTGCTGGCTCTGGATTTGACTTTGGAGGCAACGGTATCGAGTCATTCTTTGATGAATCACATGATATATTTGGCGCAGGACCATCCCCATTGTCTACATCGAGCGATCGCGACTCAATTAACAGCTTAGTGGGGTCATACTGCAGCCAAAGCTATCTTGATTCAAACTCTCTACTCAGCAATAGTAAGAGCAAGTCGCGTACTGCTGTTTTTAGTTGTCCGCATTGTCCTTCGTCTTTCAAGGTAAAGGGGTACCTGACTCGCCATTTGAAGAAACATGCAGTGAATAAAGCTTATACTTGTCCCTTTTTTGACCCTCAATCATCTTCTCCCTGTCACCAGACTGGAGGATTTTCGCGTCGGGACACTTATAAAACACATTTAAAATCCCGACATTTTGCTTATAGCACTAAGGTAAGGCTAAAAGATCGATTTGGAAAGCCGGGTATATGCATCGCTTGTCATAAAGAATATACAGATAACGAAATATGGCTTCGCGATCATGTTGAAGGAGGAGAATGCCCTTATGTCTTGGCTCACAATATTAGAATTCCTCGACGCCGCAGAAGTAGTAATCGCAGTTCAGATTAAGTCTAATGAGGAGATCTTTTAGCAGAGAATTTCTGCATGATCGCTGATCTAGTGCTATTTTTTGCATGCACTTTCTTGGGTCTCATATGTTAGAGGTTCGGTATTGTAACTTGTGGGACCTAAGTTAGTAAACCACATCATAATCTATGACATATAACGGTTCAGTGTTTTCTATAAGATAATATAGCCATTTCTTTTATAAAAATTAGTTCATTGAGATGTCTTTCCTCGTAGCTTTCAATTTATTTCTTGTTTTAATTCTCGTTATCATTCTCTTTAACAGTTGCCTTTCGAAGTATTAGCTGTTGTACCTCATTGATTAGTGAAGGTTCTAACGCTTTGAGGTTTATGCAATCCGGCAAGATTGAAGGTAGCGATGCAACAGAGACTGAGGCATCTTCGTGGGCTAATCTTAAAAATAAGGGCAGATTTGTAACGAAGAGACTCTTGGAGCCTTTTCTTAGTAAATCGGAATAGAAAGAGGCCTTAATATATCGACAGATTTGATATAAAAATAAACGGTCTTTCGGATGAGCCACAGCAGTATCATGAATTAGTAAATTCTCTTCTTTAGCATTTAATTGAGATTTATAGAGCTTTGTACTTGCTGGATTTACTTGATCATTTTGTATAGTAATCGGGTCACGTTGAACGTCTTTGGGCCAGTCAGAACGAAGATACTGAAGATCCAGTGCTCCTCTATGGTCAATTAAAGGATGTGAAGAAAGATTACTTTGAAAAGTTACTGACGGGAGAACATAGGAGCTAGAGAAATTCACAGGTAAGTTGATCTGAAAAACGAATATACCCCCTTTGTAAGGACCTTCATTTACGAAGATCACACCATGAATAGTCCGAAAATAATTCCGGTCAGTAGACAAATATAGCCCCTGTGGACACACATTGGCAATATTCGCTCTTTTGTTAGTATCAAAATCTGAATTAAATTCGTAAACATAACTTACAACTCAACTACGAGCTCTTGGTCTAAAATTTCTACCATTTCCAACTAAAGTAGTAATCGCAGTCGAAGTCTCCGACAGCACATACATTTCTAATATAGCCAATACGGCAAACTTATTAAATAAGAAGCAACAAAGAACCTTTATCCTTTAATCATTCTTTCAAATCGGGATTTTCTAAGGATTTTATAACACGAGCAGGATTTCCCGCCACAACTGAATATGGAGGAACATTTTTGGTGACCACTGATCCTGCAGCTACTGTTACCCCATTTCCAATTCTTACTCCTGGAAGTACTATAGATGATCCTCCAATCCAACAATCATCTCCGATGTATATAGGCCGGGCTAACTCCACTCCTGATCGTCTGGATTGTACACTGGTGTCATGGGTGGCAGAGTATAACGAGACGTTTGGTCCGAACAACACCCGATCTCCTATCATCACTATACTACAGTCTAGTATAGTGAGATTGAAATTACTATAGAAATTATCACCAATCGAGATGTTGCATCCATAGTCCACAAAAATGGGAGCCTCAACAAAAGCATTACGGCCAATATGTCCCACGAGATTAGTTAGCAATTGAACCCGCACGTCATTTAATGACTTAGCAGAGATATCCTCAGGAAAATACGTTGAGAATTTTAGTGCCTTCCTGTGGGCTTCGTGGCGCAGTTCAAGTAGATCTTCATCAAAAGCATCATAAGGCATTCCACCAATCATTTTCAAATAATTAGCATTATGAACTAAACTATTATTAAGAGATAAAGCGACATTCAGTAAAGCTTCGTCGATCTCAACAGGAAATTCTGACATTTGGGCTGTGGTGGTGTAATGCTGGTCTTTTAGATGGGCGAGATATCTTTATCGGCTCTTTTGCCAATGAAGTGTAAACAGTAGATCAAGATGTGATGAAATTTTCTTACATATATACAAAAACTGCTGAAAAAAAGCACTAATACACGAGCACGTAAGAACTATATTAAATGAATGTTTTTCATATAAATAAGAAACTCCAAGATTAATTAAACATGTTTCATAAAAGAAATAGAGACGGCCACTAGTTAGGGGAAGTTAGGAGAGGAGAAATCCACTATCTCACAATCAAAAGTATGAGTATTCATAAGAACTATCTGATTTGTAGAAGAAAAATCCGGAACTGTGATGAGTTTCACAGTCTGGTTATCTCGTGAAAGCGACCGAGATTCAAACTTGGATTGGTTTCCAATAAAATATACGTGGGGACATTGATTTACCAAAAATGGGTCAAAATCAGTGAGAGGCAGAGTCCATAAGGTGTCGGGAGCTGTAGGAGCGATATGCCTCCATTTTAATGTCAAATACATCAGGTCTAACTCAGAGATATTCTCAGAGTGTCGGTTATACTTCATGAGATCGTCAATAGCCTGCCCGCTAGTTCCAAGCATTAGAATAGAGTCGATTGCAAACCAGTGAGGATTGGTTACATAATGAACAGATTTATCGATCAAAGGGCGGCATTGAGTAAACAGAGCTTTATGTAATGGCTGCTGTGGCAGAGATATTGTGCTCGGGTCTCGGGACCCAGGAAGAACATAAACAGGCAGTGCAGATCCGACCTCGGAAATAAAACTATCAAAAGCACCGATGGGCTGTACATCTGTATCGGAGATAGTTAGATTTTTAATTCCATCAAATACCTGGCTGTCCGATTCGGTGCTGCCGATGGTGTTCCCGAGAAATATTACCGTGGCGATATCGTGAATAAATGTCGTTTCTACCGCAGAAGTTGAGCCAATTGGGCCTGTTAGGTATTGTCGAAGCATTTCCGTAGCCAACGCTGACTTTCCAGAAAAGGACATATTCAAGCCAGAAATTAAAGCGATTGTGTTAGAAGGCTTGAGCATTTGTAAATGAAGAGGTGGTTGTGGGGGTAAATCTGCATACTGTACATCAACAACCTCAAAAATACCTTGATCTACCTCAGAACCAAGAAAACACCCAACTATTCCGGTTACAAGATAATGCCTATCTAGTGCATGACCTTTCAGTAAAACTCGGCTACTCTCATCTTCCAATGCGATCTCATCAAATTCGTCAGAGACGTAAGATGAGGTACCCATGAATTCTTCCCCATTTCTCCAACGTGATAAATCAGTCAATACGTCTGGCTTTCTTTTCGAGGCACAAAATACAGTCCCAGCAATATAACAGAGCTTTCCTGGTCGAATGTCTAATAGACGATCGACCCTTTCCGCAGACTGATTCAGAGCTTTCGTGTCTTTCCATTTGGTATCTCCCGCCGCCAAAACCAGTGGCTTAAGTTTAGCCAGTCGTAAGAAATAAAAATGGGCGTACTGTTCAGTGTAGCTTAATGATGCAAGGTCTACTTTGAGCTGATTGTTTAGTTCGGAGACGTCAGACCCTTGTAGTATATTAGGTCTTTCCATAAAATGCAATATGTATATAAATAAGAAATCTTTAGTAAATTAATTCTCTCGACCCTCACAAAGAAAAAAGAAACCGATGCAGCTACACTAAGATTCAGAGGTATGAACTAGTGTTGCTGTATTGGCGATGGTAGGACAGATTAAAGATTAATGAAATGGGAAAATGTCTTCGGAATGCAGTTACTACTATACGCGCTGTAAGCATACAGCGTTCAATAGTTTTCATAATCATAATTTTATTATTATTAAAATGAGAAAATTTAACTCAACTAAAATCTTTGATGTATTCCAGACACAGACACTGAGTCAATGTAACTTAACTGGAGGTAACCGTGCAAATAGCAAGCTAGTCTAATAATATATGTAACCTATAAGAGGTCAAAGGACAATGGACAAATAACCATGAATGAAAAAAAAAAAAAAAAAGGTAACACAAAATATCAGATGGTTCTTTAAAGCAAAAACGGAAACATTCTCTTCCTTCCTTTTGGATACTGGTCGCCAAACTCTTCGAGGTACCGCGAATGTTTCTTAATGGCCCAGAGGTACATCTGGGCTGTAGATACAATCAAAAAAAGTAATGCAGGAATGGTTCTCGCAACCAGCAGAACTGCTAGCCAAGAAACAGCTTCGAAAAAGTAGTTGGGGCATGAAACAAGATCGAACCCATAGCCATATGGAATCTTCCGCACGGTAGAGCCAGATGGACGCAAAGAAGAAAGTTTCAAGTGTGTGGCCAAATTAGAGAGTTCCCCAAACATATACAATGCAATAATCAGTATTAACTGAACCTGAGGAATTGGCTCATAGTTATTAGTCTTGGGACCATAAGTATAATAGCCTAGTAAGACTCCACCGAATATCCAATAGTGCAGACTGTTTTTAAACACATTCCGTAAAGGCATAGTGGCTGAGGAGAACTTGTGAACAAATGCAGTCTCAACTTCGCGTTTAATATAATGCAGCATGACCATAAGTAATACCAAGAACTGCTCTGGGGTGTGATCCACAGGTTTTCCGTAGAAATACCGACTGGCAAAGTATAACAATGGATGAATGACCAAAGGACCAAAGTACTCAATATAAAACACAGTTCGCCAAGATATTTGTGGCCCTAAATCCTTCATAAATATACGTCCATTGTTAAATTTATAGTCAGAAAGCTTCGACGATGGTTTCAACACTTTTCCGGTTGGCAACGTTAAACGTTGGCGCGTTGCAGCAATCCCGGTAGCTCTAGCTATAGCATCAGATAAGTCGGAAACCAATAATGATAAATCGGCATCGACTGTTACGGGTAATTTTTTTAGAGTGTTTTGCTTTGATTTGGCCTCAACCGTTAATTTCACCATTGTTTCTGTGGAGTAGTGTAGCTTTCTTTGCTGTTATTTACTATCTTCCATTTGGTTGTATTATAGGATTTGGATTTAGTTTGGTGGGTTTGGGTAACCTAACTAGGTCCCCTTCCTTTCTTACTTCTCTGCACTATCCGCTTCATATATATGATTTTCGGTAGAACAATCCCCCGTTTGACTCGTAAATACGCTACTTTATCCTTATCTATAGGCGATAATGTTTCTGGATTTGTTCTTAAAGAAATAAAAGCCGCTCCGGATTTCGAGCTTACGGCTTATTCATTCGAACATTCTAGGACTGGTGCTCAACATATCCATGTAGCTCGCGATGATCCTAACAACGTCTTTGCGATCGCCTTTCGCACTCTTCCTCCAGATGCCACTGGAGTTCCACATATATTAGAACATACCACACTTTGTGGATCCAAAAAATATGCCATTCGAGATCCTTTCTTTAAGATGTTGAATCGCTCTTTGGCCAATTTCATGAATGCCATGACTGCCGCTGATCATACTTACTATCCTTTTGCTACTGTGAATCAAGTCGATTATACCAATCTTATGGATGTGTATTTAGACTGTACTCTGAATCCATTGTTACGAAAATTGGATTTCCGTCAAGAGGGTTGGCGACTCGAGCATGCTGATCCTTCTGATCCCACATCTCCTTTAGTCATTAAAGGTGTAGTATTTAACGAAATGAAAGGACAATTCTCAGATGCCTCCTATCTCTTTGCCCATGAGTTTTATAAGTCTATTATTCCTAGTCTCAATGATTCAGGTGGTGATCCTTTATTTATTCCCAATTTGACTTATGAGCAACTAAAGGAGTTTCATGCCACTCATTATCACCCCTCTAATGCTAGGACTTTCACATATAGCTCACAATCACCCGAGTCGTATCTGAAGATTATTGATAGTCACTACTCCCCATTCTCAAAAGGTACAGTGATCGATCAAGTCTGCGATCCTATCGATTTAACAGAGTCTAGAAGTGTGCTAAAATTTGGACCAATAAATACAATGGTAGATTTGAGAAAGCAAGAAAAGATGTCCTACACCTGGTATACTGGCTCTATAAACGATGATGCATTCGAATCACTTTGTAAAAGTGTTGCTTGGTCGCTTCTTCTGAATGGGCATTCTGCACCAATGTACCAAGCACTTATCGACTCTCATATAGCTACAGATTATTCTCCTAATACAGGAAATAGTATGCTTGGATCTCGTCGCTCTTTTACTATAGGTGCGCAAGGGATTGCTAGTTCAGATATAGACAAAATTCAGACAGTTATTCGTGATACTATAGATAGGACTATTGAGAATGGATTCAATAAGGCGAGCTTTAATGCAGCAGTTCATCGAATTGAACTCTCCCGGAGAGCACCGAAAGCCAACTTCGGACTGAATATGCTTAATAGTATACTTGAAACCTGGTGCTTAGGCTTGAATCCCTTGGATCATCTAGAGTTCACACGTCACTTTGATCGTCTTAAAAAGGATCCAGATATTTTACGAAGATTGCTCGAGAAATATTTTTCCTCTGATGCTCCTACATTTTGCTTTCGTATGTCTCCAAGCGAATCTTTTGAGTCAGAACGAGCACATAGCGAAGCCGAACTGTTACGTTCTAAAATTCATAATCTGAGCAAAGAAGACAAAGACCAAATATTTAAAGAAGGAATAGAGATCATGAAGCATCAAGCTGTTGAGCCCGACCTTTCAGTTCTACCTACGTTGACAATTCATGATATTCCACGGAAAAAGAATAAGGACTTTTCTTATGAGGTGGAATCTATAAATGGCATCAGTACTCAATGGAATTCTGTGTCTAGTAATGGCCTATTGTATTATCAATCAATGCATGATATCAGTCAGCTTCCATCACGCTTGATACCTTACATTGGCTTATATACTAGCGCACTAACATTTCTCGGTACTAAGACACAGACTATGGCCGAGCTGCAAGACGAAATTTCTTCAAGAACCGGTGGAATTAGCTTTTCAGTCCGATCGATGATGAGTCCTTTCGAACTGAGTGACGACCGGCTGGCAATTATTATGAATACTAGCTGTTTGAAGTCTAATGTCTCTGACATGTTTAATTTGCTTTCTAAACTTATACACGATACTGATTTTCGAAAACACGATAAGCTGTGGAATTTACTACAGTTGTTTGTCTCTGATGCGGCCGATGTCATAGCTGAGCGAGGGCATGCGTTTGCTAAATGTTTGGCTTCGTCAACTCTTACAGCAAATCGCTCTATAGATGAAATCTTTGGTGGTATTAGTCATTTCAAGTTTCTCAATAGTATTATTGACCGGGGGCAAGAATGTCTCGGTGAAATCTCAGATCGATTGGAAGAAATCTCTCAGTTTCTAATTAATGGAAGCTTGCCAGTGAAAACCAGTATCTGGTCCGATAAATCATCCGTTGCTGATTGTAGGGGCTTGCTAAAACAATTTTTGGAGGATAACTATCCAGGTTGTTTTTCTAAGTTCTCTCTGAACACTGGTGCGGACTTTATTCCTTCTTACAAAAATACATATGTGAACATACCCTACCAGGTCCATTACGGCGGTATGTCTGTTATTGGTGCCCCATATAATGACAATGATGGAGCTGCACTGCAAATCCTCTCTAGTCTATTGACCCATAATTACCTACATGGAGAAATTCGCGAAAAAGGTGGTGCTTATGGTGGAGGTTCTAGTTACAGTGGACTAGGCGGCATATTTTCACTTTACTCCTATAGGGATCCTCACCCGGAGAATACACTTTCGGTAATGAAACGGGCTGGAGAAATTGGCAGAAGTACCGAATGGGACACGCGGAAGATAGACGAGGCTAAGCTTTCGGTATTTCAGGCTCTCGATGCACCAGTGGAGATAGATCAATATGGTATAAATTATTTCCATTTCGGTGTTACCCCGGAAATGTACCAAACAAGAAGAGAAGCCCTTTTGGATGTTCGAAAAGAAGATGTACAACGCGTTGCCAGTAAGTATATAGTCGATCAAGTATCGACAGGGAAAAGTAGCACAGCTTTCATAGGCCCTAAACCATCCTGGGCTGAATCCTGGGACACTTTAGAACTGTAATGATAATATGATCTTGTTGATCTTATGCCTATGGAGGTAGGCTCTGGGTGTCGGCGATTCTTATTTGATGGAGTTCCAAAGTCAATAAACTAATTCTACCGTCGGCATGATAATATGTGTGAAAACGTTAAAGACTTATGGCCGAAATGAGTGTGAAATTTTCTAATTGGATATGTACCAGTTATACATCTAGATAATGTGGTCGTCGCACCCAAATAGTCTTTTGGCTAGACATGTCATGGCACACGTGACCAGAAATAATAATATCTACGGGATAGACTTGACTTGAAAAGAACGGTTTTTAGTACATTATGGGTACACCTATATTGCACCTGTTGTCATGGCAACTTTGCATACCAACTTTATTTCGTCTGTACTCGGATACTTAAAACTTCCTTGCTCCATACAGTTAACTGCAGTATTCACCCTTTTCCGCCCGAAGATACATTAGAAATGTTTAGAATTATTTTCCATCAATTTGAATCAGAAATTTATGATTTTCTTGTAAAGTTTCTTGTTTAGCCACTGTAATGTTTCATTCTATGTCAATTTTCTTCATTGCAAGGTTTCGGGTACATCATAGGTATATCTCTACCAGCAAGCTAAGTTGCGTTCTACGGAATCGAACCCTTGGGAAAATGGGATATATTGCTGACCGTATATATAGTCGTCATTCTTTATTAAAACGTACAATAGTATACTGCATATAGACTAAAAAGCCACCGAGGAATACAGTAAAATTAATGTTCATTATGGTTTTTTCTTTCCCTTTTATCGATAAATTCAGAGCCAAAGAATTGCCATTGAAACTCTTTTCTCTGTAATCAAATGGGCCGGTCGCACTAGCTTTGCGCTCACCAAGGGGGAAAAAATAAGATTGTAACTTGGTTGTATTGGGACTTGCTCAGAACCCGAATCTTATCCTTACACTCATCCCAAGATATCGAATAACTGATTTACCAGGACAAATACTATCAGTCCTTAAGTCTGTTTGGCATCATATCATCTAGAATGGATTTAGGTGAAAGTACCGGGGTCAGTACCTCTGAAGTGAAATCTAAAAGGGTAGGGTACAGTAAAGATGAATCCTGCCAACGGGCTCATGATTTGGCTGCTTTAGATGCTGAACACGAAGAAGGGTATGCAGAAGAACTGATAAATGCTGTGGACTCTTTTCTTCATTCTTTAGAGCTGAAATTGGATCAGTTTGAGAAATATGGACTACATAAACTGGAAAATCTTGATCGCTCTCTACTAGCAACCTACGAGCAGTTCTCTGCTCTGAGAGTACAATATTCGTCTCAAGCTGAAGTGGTTTTAGAAAAAGGGCGGCAGCGGTTTGACTTTCTTTTAAACCAGGAAATGGTCCGTTCAGCACGGGAAACGTTGGCAGCATCCTTCTCTGGGCAGGTCCAGCAACGGTTGTTGACCCTTGAGGCTAGGCTAAAAGAATTTGATAATCAAATGCTTCACATCATTAACTCGACTACATTTCCAACAGAGTATTTGAACGATGTAGTAGCTCAAGCTGCTCAAGTGTATAAGACCAAACTCTTAACATTTGATGAGCTTCCACTTGGTTGGAGAGAAAACCCATATATTCTTCGTGGCTACCGGTTTTGCGACAGTTATGTATCTTGCTTTTCTTCAATGCTTCGTCTTCATAATGAAACCTGCAATATTTGGTCTCACCTTCTTGGTTTCGTGGCAATCTTAGGTTTGGCTGTCTACAATTTTCCTAACTCTGATTTGTACGCAACTAGTACCGTATATGATAAGCTAGTTGTCTATGTATACTTACTGACAGCCATGATCTGTTTGATGTTCTCTGTTTTATGGCATACGTTCAGTGGGATTGCTCACCTTCACGTCAAACATCGGTTTGCCTGTGTAGATTATTCAGGTATTTACTTGTTGATCTCGGGTTCGTTTTTGGCTGTGCAACATTACGCCTTCTACTGTCAACCAATATCACGTATAGTGTATATGACAGCCACTGCAATCTTAGGAATATTCTTTTCAGTGGTGTCTACATTTCCTGCTTTTGATAGACTTGACGCTAGTGTGCGGTTGATGTTTTTCTTTGGGTTTTCTGCTCTTCCATCGTTGAGCCTACTTCACTTGGGTATAGACCGAGGGTTCTCAGAAACTATGCATTTCTTTGGGCCTGTGTTTCGTGGGGTTTCTTGGTATTTAGTTGGTGTGGTATTTTACGCGCTTTTGATTCCGGAACGGTTTTTTCCGGGTTCTTATTTTGATTACTTTGGTATGTCTCACAACTTATGGCATCTTTCAGTGTTTGCCGGCATTTACTTCTTCTATCAAAGCTTCCGTCATATTGGAGAGCATGCCCCATCGTATTCATGCGGATTATGATTATTAAATATGAGACTACTTGGGAATATATTATAGAAAACATGTTATAAAAACTAAGTCTGATAAGGAATTATATGCGACTGTACATTGTCCTAGTGGCCTTCAATGCTATTAACCATATTCGTAATACAATTTACAAGTATTACAATCATACTGAATCACTGAAAAGCGACTTTCTTAGCCAACTCTACAAGCTTAGCATGATCTGCATCGAGAGGGAAATCCACATTATGAGCTCTTAAATAGGTCTTTAGCAACTCATCGTTCCAACTCTCGAAATCAGGCTGAGATGGACTAGGGTTTTTGGAGGGTGTCTTATTCGGACCATTATACCCACTATAGAGATTGTAGAATGTTCCTACTACCACAATAGAGACAAATACGATCGACCCCCACTTGACAGTTTTGTGCATCGCGGAATCGAGAGAAAACCGAGCTCCCATACAAGATCTAAATGACTTCAGTAAAAAAAAATCCCCTTCAGTTGGATAATACGATCCAGTTAACCTAGAAAAGACGAGTAGTTGAAAGTCGAGATAGTTAACTAAACAATTAGTGTGGTGTATTATGATCGTCCGATTGACTTCCTTGATAGGCAGGGGTGACTTGGTTAAAATGAGGCGGAGATTACAGGCAAGTAAGTTTCCTGTGGGGATTGGACAGTTTTTATGATTGGTCCACTAATATAGTTTTTCGCGCTTAAGGTATATCTATATCATTCATTGTTTCGACCCACCTCCCACTTAGGGCTATTATGACATAGCGAGTAAGCGTGACTTGTTTTCGTACAAGCCCAAACAAGGAAGCCAGCAATTCTGGCACCAACATCCAATTATCACAATGGCCCGCGAACTCACCAACATTAAAGACTTTTTGGACTTTGCTCGTCGCAAAGACGCATCTGAAGCTCGCATCAAGAAAAACGGCGACGTTGTCAAATTCAAAATTCGTTGCTCCCGCAACCTCTACACCCTTGTGGTAAAAGACGAACAAAAAGCCGTCAAGCTTACCCAGTCCCTACCCCCGGGACTTAGCGTCAAGAACGTCCCCATCAAGGAGTAAGTTCTTATTTTTTAACTAGCCTAGCTTTAACGAATCCACGATTTCTCGATTTGTATATACTGTAGACGCTGTATGTATCTTTATAAATCTATGTATCTATGTTAAGGGCTATGCTTAGATCGGCCTTTGCTTCATCCCCAGGATAGACGCTGCAACTGGTTCTGAGCATACATAATGCACTGAACAGGTTTGGTTAAAGCCATTGAATTCAGTAGATGCACTGAGAGTGTATGCACCGCAGTCTGAAAAGTACAACCAGTCTCCAACTTCGGCTGCATAAGGCAGTAAACAACTCTTGCTGATGCAATCAATACCGTCACATGTTGGACCCCATACGGACACCTTCACTTTGTTTGAAGTATCGTCTTCCAATCCATACATGAACTCATTTTTGTGGGTTAGAATTCGAGGAACCGGATTCTGGTGGTCAAAAATGATGCAGTTCATATTGCCATAAACGCCATCGTTAAGATATAACATGTAGGAATTATCGTCAGCTATAAAGCGACGAGAAATAACATGAGCTGCAATAGTGAAAGCAGATGAGACATAATATCGACCTGGCTCAGCAATTATGCGCACTGAAGGAGGGAAGAGCTCGTCAAGCACAGGGCCAACAACAGCAGCAACCGTAGCAAAAGAACTTTCCATAAAACCGCCACCGATATCCAAAGTAGTCATTTCAAATCCACATGAAATAGCGTAATCAAATACTTTACGGGCGTTGGTGATGGCATCTACAAATGCATTAGGATCTGAAGCTCCCGAACCAACATGGAAACTGACCCCAACTACTTTGAGCCCTAGTGATTGTGCAGCGTCCAGCAGTGCTGAAGTATCAGAGAGATGTGCTCCATATTTCACACTGAGTCGGCAAAGACTCTTAGAATCATCAGTATGAATGCGAAGAAACAAACGTGCATCAGGAAAAAATTTCTTTACCTTATGCAATTCTTCAATGTTATCAAAAGTCATGTTCTTGACATTATGAGTTGCGGCATAACGTACAAAGGAACTAGCTTTACAAGGATGAGCATAAATGATTCGGTTAGGGTCAACGCCAAGTTTCAATACAGATTCGATTTCCGGCTTTGAAGCGCAGTCGAATCCTGTACCGAGAGCAGCTAAAAGTTTCAAAACCATAGGGTCATTGTTACATTTGACAGCATAGAAAGGTTCAACGCGACGTAAAAGTTTCTTCCATGTCATATGTAAACGATACACTTTCCCTAGATCAGCAACAAAAAAAGAGTCCTCACCGCCAGCATCACACGTGTCTAAGTCAACATTGGAAACATGTCGGCGTAAGGCATTCGCCACAAGATCACTTTCATGAGAAATGGAATTCCGACGGGGAAGAAGTAAGCCTAAGCTGGAAGGCGAACTGCCATAAGAACCAGCATTGAAGACGGGGCTAGGAATAGGTTCATCGAAAGAGTGAGAAACTATGACAGTCTGAGCAGCCAACGTCTCAGAAGAATTCATAGTTGTTCGCTACAATCGTGTGGTAAAAATGTAGAAAAGAGGTATTACTGTTCTTAGTGTGGTGGAGGTAGTTGATTCAGCACAGCGTAAGGAGCCAATGCCAGCCGGAGTTGTTCCGGTTTGGCAGCAAAGAAAAACTTCACAGAAGCAGCTACCGGAGTAATTGTGGGCAATAAGGGCACTTTCACCGAGAAGCGCCCTGCAAACGGAAGCAATAAGTCAGCAGCCGCTACAACGATCGGCTGTACTGGAACAACCGACGCAGCTACTTAAAGAACGAGATGAGCAAAAGTCAATAAGGAAGGTCTAGAAAGATATTAGTAATAGCTAATACTTCTTTCTCTGACTAGCTTGGTTTAACTTCAATAGGACAAGATTTAGACAGAAGGGTAATTTTGTGTCTTTCTTGCTTTGTTATAATGCAGATATCAACTGAGCAAATAATCCCTCAAGAGTGGCAAACAAACAAGTGAAATGTAAAATATAATAAGGTATATATATCACTTGTTTCGTGGTTATGCCAATAACTACAATATTGTTTAATAAAAGGATACAAATATAAAAGATGAGGTATCAGGGAGGAAAATAATGGGAAGAAAAGGGCCGAATAAAAAATTAAGATAAAACCTCTACTCCGCCTGGGATTTGATCACAGTAATGCAAAAATGCTTTTTTTTTATTATCCACAGATGAGTCCCAATAGAGAGAAAGTCGATTCTCGCCAGATGAGATATAACTATTAGCTGGATATGAAAATTACCCCGAA
The DNA here is from genome assembly GCA_030574555.1 of Tortispora phaffii. Lineage (NCBI taxonomy): Eukaryota > Fungi > Ascomycota > Trigonopsidomycetes > Trigonopsidales > Trigonopsidaceae > Tortispora > Tortispora phaffii. The sequence continues at coordinate 29,023 of JAJMFE010000009.1, read as the reverse complement.
AAGCGACACTATTTGGAAATTGTATTTGTTATTTACGATTGGAAAAAATACAAAAATGTATAATTTCTTTTAAGCGAGTCAGTGAGCGGGTGCCTTCAACAAGGTTCGTGGTATCAGTGAGACTAGGCTTACCTAGTGGCCGGTATCTACTATTAATAGTTTTAATAAATGCAACAGGTGACTTTGGTATTGCTTAAATACGTGACCGAAGAAATCGATATGTCGGAATACTATATTCCTATTTGAGATGTTCTATCTCTAATCCAGCTCTCGGTAGTCTTGTGTTCATGGTGGAAACATTACTAGACCCCTAGGAATTTGGCTCGACCTTAGCCGTCTACATACCATACAAATGATATTTATATTCTATTTATCTTACATATATATGAGGGTCATTTGTTAGCTACATATAAAATATATATTGCCCTTATCTTCCTCGTGATTATGAATGCACAATAGATCTAACTTATCATTGTCAACTTAGTGAATTATCAATGACAATTTGCTTGTAGTAACTTTACTGAGTCTTCATAGCCCGTGAAGCCATGTTCTGCTTCTTTATAAATCATGTGGTTGATATTATATACTTGAGGCACATGATTTACTATCGCGAATATTTGAGTTCGGTTGCTCGTTTCACTATTTTCTTCGGTCTCATACGACCTAGAGTCCCAATAAAACCAACTATCAAGTGGAAACCTACACTAGTTTCCATAGAAACCAGTGCCGTACTTATTTGACTCACTTGAAATCACCGCCGCAGTCAGTCTCTGCAGTTAACCAAGGTTCACACCCTTGTATTCCAGTTTTCTACTGCGTCCTTTCGTACCAATTAATCTAATTTAGCACCAATTAATAAAAACCATGGAACTGCATGTTTCATCCGGTAAAGAAGCACTTAAATTGGTAGATGTTTTGCTCGAAAAACAATCAGAATTGATAAATGAGATCAAGAGGGAAATTACTGATATTCATCGAGATTATCAATCCCTTTGTGAGCTGAATTCTTACCAGGAACAAGACTTAATACGGATTACTCAAAGACTGATATTCAATTTGGTACTTCTCAGAAGAAACAACCGAGAAGTATGTTTGATTGATTACCAAATAAAACACAAGGTACGCTCTCAACGCGAAACGTTGGACCAACAAGAACTTGAGGTTTATAATCGGCTGTATCGAATTCAGACTTTGCAGAATACCATCAATGATGAAAATTCTGTTAGTCCCTCAACAATTGATATTCTAGATATGATAACTGAAGAGGAATTTCTTGACTCGCATCCAGATTACCGTAACTTATCTCGAGGACAGTTACTATCAAAACGCTTGATGAATGAACGAGACCAACGAGAGATTCTGACCAAGAAAGCCACACTTATACGTAGGAACTTAGCATCTGCTGCTTCTAAATCTGAATCTTACTTGAAAACCATCAACAATATGGGTAACTATATTGATGCTGTATTGAGTCAGCTACAAGAACTTATTGATACTGATGTAGAAAGTTAGCCATGATTCCGTCAGGTTATTTTGATTCCGTTACATTCTCAATGCCGTTGCTAAGATTTCAACTTAACGTTTGCGTCTTCCTTGATTCTTATATGTGCCTTGTCTCCAATTTTGATCGCTCCGGGGTGACTTTTGCTGCTCAGTCGAAAGTTTTCGCCAAATACTATCCCTTGCTTTCGGAACCTTCGGGTCTTCGACAGAGTAAGATACGGTTCCATACATTTTTCTGCAGTATTTTGATCGGTTGATATCATTACACATCGCTTACAACCTCCCAAGTCTTCCAAGCAGAAACGTCCAAAATCCAGTGACTGCCAATGGTCTTCGCTATAAGGCTTGATATCTCCTCCCACGATAATGTTACCCCTAAACTGTTCGGGGGTGATATGATCAGAATTTTCTATCTGTTCCTTGAGGTAATGAACGCTTGCTTCAGATATCACCATAAGTGGAGACTCGTTAGAGAGGTTTAGTTGCTGGGATTCTGGAAATCGAGCTAATGTACAGGGTATCCCTAAAACGTTTGTAAGAAACTCTTCAATGTAAGGTTCAGTCAATTGCTCCAGTTCATATTCAGCACCGCATAACGTGGTTTTAACTTTCCGTATTTCTCTTGTCCGAAGTAACGATATTCGAATGACATTATGACGTTCAAAAACGCTCGTTTCTTCCGTCAAAAGCCCATTAACTTGGACATTCCGTAATTTTCTGAGATTAGTAGTGTTTTCCAATGTAGTTTTGGGATTAGTCGCAATACGATTTTGTGAGTTTGCAGATATGTTGCGAATATCCGTCTCTTCTATACTTGTGATTCCAGCAAGTGTTGTCACTTTCTTAGGATCCAAGTATTGCAGATCCAAAATCATGCGCGACAAATCTAAAATTGGCTCAATTAATGCCATTTTTTGGATAATCTTCTGGTTCATGATCTTATGATCTGATAATCTGATCACACAAAACTCTCGATCCCACAGCAGTCCGGAGTGATTGATAGTCCACCGCTGATCAGGTTTGATCTTGACTGGTCTACACGATTTGACGGGATATATCAGTAAACCCTTAACCGTGACTGTTTTAGGGAATATTATCGATTCTCTATCTTTAGAAATTAAGCTGTCGGTATTTTGCGGTCTCATGATGTGTACTTTGATCAAATTCGTTAAGATATCAATCTCTCGCAGAGTAGTTTCGGGTCCAATGCTTACACGTACACATCCGGTGGCCTTAGAGTCTATGACATCCATATCATCTCCACAAATGTGACCCATTGAGTACATCTTTTCTAAAAAATCTTTGGTCAAATCAAGAAGCGTGGCAGCCTCTCCGGTATTACAATGCCTTCCTGTTCGCAAGCTTATATTTTGTAACGAACATAACCTCTCCAACTCTTTGTAGCTATAAAACGAACCATCTCGATTTAGAATATTGAATGCTATGATTGGACCTTGCTTAGATAGATCCAAAAAGTTTTCGTTGGAATATATCTTGATGACTTTGGTTCCACACAGGTAAGATAAGTTACTCAGACTCTGGAAACAGTAGTTTGCAACAAGGGCAGTGTGGTAAGTGATATTTGAGAAGGTGCCATATATTTTAAAATAGGCGGTCATAGCGCATTTCAAGGCAATGATGTTATGAAATGGGACAGTGCCGTCTTCTAAGCTAGCATGAAGGACTTCTTTACGCTTGACAGTGTAACTTTCAGGGAAAATGGTGTCTACAGTACCACCACCATAGTAAAGTCGTGAATTAAAAAATTCTCCGCTATCTTTGCGTATTATTAGGACACCTATGTCTGGGTATCCAAAAATCTTAGTCATTGAGAGAACCGTAAAATTAGGGGCATTTCTAGCATCAGAAAAGTCAAGTGCGCTGGTGCTGGCAAAACTTGCCGCGTCGACGAGTGTATAATAATTAGGATGATTTTGTCTCACTGATTTAACCCAACTATACGGAAACCGCCTTCCGGATAAATTTGACTGCAGAGAATAAGCAAAAATCCCCATATGAGATGAATCCATGTAGCCATCAGTAGAGGAGATCCATTCTTCAGCCTCCGGATAGTTCAGACAAGAAAAAGTGCTCACACATTTTCTAAGTCCTAAAACTGACGTATGACAAGAGTAAAGATATTTCAAGTCAATAATTAGATCTCGATCGATTAATCTTTTACCAATAATAGACTCCATGATTAGTTTGATTCCGGCAGTAGTATTCTGAGTGAAAACAACTTCGAAATCTGAGAAAGAAGCATTTAAAAACTTGATCACTTGTGCACGAGTCTTGTCGATTTGTATTGTTGTTCTAACAGAAGCCGGAGAGGTTGAGTGTGGATTCCCATATAAGTTGGAGGTAAGCTTGTCTGTAGCAAACTCAATAGCTAAAGATGGCGCTATCGCTATTCCGGCACGATCTAAGTATATGTTATCTTTTAAGTTCTTGTAATATCTGGATCGAATCTCATCCAACCTATCTTCGTATGTCATGCTAAAGCTATAGATAATACAGGTGGCACAATGTGACTCAGACCAAAGGACTATCAACTAGCTGTGAATGCTTGTCTGAAATAGAATAATTAAGGCTTTTTATATAAACAGCAAAAAGTGATTCCGGTCGATATTGATTAATTATACCGAGAAAAAATTGCCTACTAGATTGACGGGCCTTTTTGTATAGTCCTTACTATAATAATAGTAAGGCACATATTGACATAAAGCTAATTTTTCGTCCGTTATTTCCGCACTGATCTTTCTCCTTAGGTCGATCGTATAATTGGTTGGTTACTATATAACTAAATGCTTTCCTATCAACCATACGGTAGTTTTTGCAGGCTATAAATAATACAAAGAAGACATATATAATGGCTGAGATGAAATATAAGATTATCATTAATAACTCTTTAATGAAATGTATATTCTAAAATATTACCAAGTGCGTGGTTTTTGAATTTTTTTTTATCCAATCTGATTTCTCTAAATGACGGCTACTGTTTCGAATGTCTTGTGAAGGCCGGCCGCCTATTCCCTGGGGCTGAGAGAGAATAAGCTCTTTGTAGCCTGGCAACATTATCCACCAATCACATACAGATCCATTATGGCAAGACTAAGTCAATACCGCAAAAGATTATTAAAGGTGTATATTCTGTTCTCTTAGAACACGGAGGTGAAAGACTGGAGTCTTACTAATTGGATGAATCCAGATTACGTAGGTAGTATTACCGGGAGTAACTGACTCGCATATCAATGAACCTGACTGCAACACTAAATGAGCTAGATAGATATAGAGACATATTTGTGGTAAAGTTAAACCTTCTCTCATCCATACAAATTGACTTGAATATGTACCGTTTTCCGGCCAGAAATTGTACTAGAAAATATTAAATTTGTCTTTAATCGTATTTGATGTATCTAAAACCTAATATCTGCTTGTGAAATCTTTTTGATTCATTATCGTAATACTTCGTTTGTGCCAAATTTCTTCATTGCAAGCTTTCGGAACATCATGGGTACACCCTACCAGCAAGCTAGTTATTTAGTCAAATAGGGCTGACTTAACGCCAAGACAATAAAACCCCTGCCGAAACCCCTACCAACCTTATTCCGCCTAGACACGGATGCATAAAATAATTCTTTATTCACTCACCAGAACAGTCATCAACCTTGATTTGTAAAATATCTGCCTTCTAAATTCTAGCACTACTTTCACAGAAACTGATATCTATGGCGACTGCAATAATGCCGACATTTAGGACTCGACATCTTATTCTTGTCAGTGGCGTCATATTTCTGATCATTTGGACGATTAACATGTATGCCAATGCACTAAGGCTTGACAATGGTGTTTTAGTTACGCTAGGTCTGGTAACCACTACAACTGAGGTACTTACGCACACTAGAACTCTGGTTCCTGAGCCAGTCACTGTAGTGTCTGAGGTACTGACCACCTCTGTCACAACATCTACAGTCACCACAACCCAGACTACAACTGTCAAGGGAAAGGAAAGCTCAGTGTACAATATCAATTCTAAGTATCCTACGGTAACAGTATTTCCTACCTCGGACATTGGCACCCAACTTGGCCGCCTATATCTTCAAGACGCTGTCAAGATGTCTACTGAGGGCAAATTGCACGATTTTTTTAAGCTTGGTGCTGCAGGCGGTGCACTGATTAGACAACAAGAACGTTTTACGTTTTCTCCTATAATCATTTACAACGAGTTTGGCGGTATCGATGAAGAACCGGAACCGAAAGGTGAAAAGGTTATGGTTCTCACTTGCTCCAATTTTAAAGGGCAGAATGCTGCAATTCCCCGACTTCATGAGGCTATCACGGAAAATAGACGTCTCTACTGTGAAAAACACGGCTACTCTTATGGTTATATTAATACAACAGGATACAACATTCGAGGACGCGTTGCAAATTGGCTAAAAATCCAGGCTCTGGGCACTGCATTAGAAAGATATCCTGATGTTGAGTGGTTTTTCTTCATGGACTCAGATGCTGTTATTATGAATCCTCATGTTAATCTGGCTCAATATGTGCTACATCCTCAGGCCTTGGCCCAGAGGATTTTGTATGATTTTCCTTGGATGGATCAAGTTGGCCATTTTATGCCTTTTAGAGTCGCTAGTGAACCAGCAACCAATATTAGCAAAATCGATATCATTATGGCTTTCGATTACAATGGTCTGAACGATGGTTCGTTCTTTATGCGTAATACACCATTTGTACGCTGGCTGATAAAAACTTGGGATCATCCACAATGGGACGACCTTCGTCGCGGTGAACAATCAACTTTATCTGCACTACTAATCATGTTTCCTTATTTACGAACTCGCTTCGGTATAGTTCCTCAACGGCTTATAAACAGTTTTCCTCCAAATTACAGAAAAGGTGACTTCATATCTCACATGGCTGGATGCTATGGTGGATACTTCTGTGCAGAACGGTTTTGGACCGCCTGGGCTGATCGTACTAGGCTTCCTGGAGAGCGCATATACACTCCGGAAGAGAGAGATAAGCTAATCAAGGGAGCCAAGGCTTGGGATAAATTAACCAGAGAAAAAGACAACGGGAAGAAGCCAGTGTTTCCTAAATTTGATCCTCTTGGTGAGCTCGATGAGTTGGAGAGAAAAAGACTTGAGAGAGAGGCTGCTACTCTTAAAAGTTCGGGTACTAGCTCCAATACTCTTGAGAAAGAAAAACAAATTAAAACAAGACTTGAGAAGGAGAAGCTAGCTAAAGAAGAGTTCGAGAAGGAAATGCAAGAGAAGGAGAAGCTAGAGAAGGAAAAGCTAGAGAAGGAAAAGCTAGAGAAGGAAAAGCTAGAGAAAGAAATGCAGGAGAAAGAGATGCTTGAGAAAAAGAAGCAAGAGAATGAAAAGCAAGAGGCGGACAAACAGGTGACGGCAAATCAAAACTCAGATAAACTAGAGAAGGCTTTAAAGCTAGAGAAGGAGATTCTAGAGAAAGAAAAGGAACAGATGGCGAAACAAAACATGGAGAAGCCAGAGAAGCAGAAGCAAAAGCTAGAGCAGGAGAAACGAATCGAATGAGACAGAGGAGAAGGGAGATTCAGGATAGGGCCAATCCCCATAGAATGATCTGGGACAGAAGATGATGAACAAGAAGAGCCAACCTAATGACTTATAGATGGATAATACGAAGCCTTTGCTTATATTTCAGGGAAACCCGCGAGAATCTAACGCTGAGGTTATGAAGAATATTTCAGATAAGTTGAAGAACGTATTCCATTGTGTGTAAAAAATCATCCTAAAGCCCGAGAGGTCACTTATTTTTTGGAGCAGCAAATACTTTCTCTCTCCCATTTATACTTTTACTGTTTGATGCAAGAATGATCTTCGCTGTTTCTGACTTACTTTATACCCTCTACTATTATTTCTGGCCAAAAATTCTAGGGGCAATGTTCTCCAGTTCTTAATGTTTGCCAAACATGAACCTTTTCTGTGCAATGAAAGGCAGATGGATGAACCTAATTGTACTGGTTTCTACAGGCAAAATTGCATTGATCTACGACTATCTGATCGTCGTCTAGTCTTCAAGTTTGTCGGTTAATCGTGGACCATTATTGTATTGATTATCAAGTTATGGGTGTTTCTTATGCGAAAGATTCTCCCGGATTTCCTCGCTTACCTTATTATCATTTTGTCAGTATTGATTGCAATTCTTGATAAAACATTAATAAAAACCATAATCACTGTTTTTACCTTTTTTTGTAGTTACTTCAACTTATTAAATCAAGCGTTGCTTCCGATTAGAGAAAGACGAGCCAATGTGTAGAAGATTTCGTCTACTGCTATTGGGTAATAACAGAGCTTAACCTATTCCGAAGTAATGTGTAGGAGGTACTTAGATACAACCCACAGGGAAGTCGATACAGACTTGTACATATAAGTCTCTATCTGTAATTTAGTGTATTGGTAAGATAGCCGTATCAACTATAGATAGGTAATCAAGATGTACATACAGAATGTATAGTCTACTATGTTCAAATATCGTAGTTTAACAAGCCCCTTCGGAGTAGCTGGATGGACTAGCTACGTCCTCCGACACTTGGGGTTTAGGAGATTCTCAGGAACATGATACATCCTCCTAGGTTTACTGTGTAGAGCCTCTCGATCACTCTTACACCATAGCTAGGCTATGCCCAGACTATTTGCCCAACTTTCTGACTTGAGGCTCTCCTGTCTTATATACTAATTCAGGAGTTACCCTGACTTAACTGAGTTACTTGACTTAAACTGAGCTAGGCTTCCCGTTGGGATAGGCTCCAGTTCAACACAATGTTGCATGGTTGGGTGAATTAATGAATCCGAGAAATGTTATCCACCCACCTTTATACTACGTACCTCGATACTAGAAAAGGGTCATGGATGAAAATTTTTTTTTAAGGAAGCCGAAAAAAAAAAGAGTAAAACTCGAAGCCACCCCTATTCCAGTTACGGGAGCTTCGATACATCAACTGGCTGCTCAGTTACATAAGGAGACCAGAACACCCGATTCTCCAGAAGTTACTCAGTATATAGGCGGCTTTGAAAATATCATTAGTCCTAATAGTCTGCTTGAAAAAAATCAAAATTTAAAAGTCGAAGATGTTGAATTAGTCAAGACTGTGACACAGAAATCTACTGATCAAACAACTATTGAAATATTAGATGCTTCAGACGACGACGTTGATGCTCCTCCAGCTCCTCTAGACATATCAAAGTTGTCTAGTAATAGTGAAAAGAATCTGAGGAACAATAAAAACAAGTCAGATCTGGCTGAGTTGGTACGTTTCTCAGTGTGGCCTAATCTTACCGACACAGCTGCACTCATGCTAACAGCTAGCACTACAATTGCAACATTCAAGCAATTAGTCATAGAAACAGAACTGTTTCAAGATACTACTTATGGAGGGATGCAAACCAACGAGATCGTCGCGGTCTATGACGGTGTGCGATTATATAATTCTTTAACGTTGAAAGAGATCATCAGTCCTCAGAGCTCAATGACTATAGTTGTCATGTCTCTGAAAGATTTCAGAGACTTTAAGGCTAAATCTTGGGATGAAAAACAGGGTATTGTTAAACAATCTATTGCCGAACGACAGGATAGTGCGAGGTTGACTGAGCTTGATATCACCAGAATTCACGAGATCTTGGACAATCGAGAAACTATCGAAGAAACTGGACAGCTCAGTGATTACGAAGACTCTAATATAATAGATGGAAAAGCTCGCCTATCTCTACAAGATGGAAGCAAAACTGCTCTGAGGGTGATGCTGACACCAGATCGACCAATTCAGGATATTATTGACTATTACAGGAAAAAGAAAAATATTGGACTTGAGACAGAGCTATCCATAGTTTTTGAAGGGGATAAACTTGATCCCCAACTTACCTTAGAAGAAGCCGACCTTGAGGACATGTGTATGATAGACGTGGTTGTGGGGAGATAGAACTTACTATATACTTATTTGACTAAGAATTATTAGAAGTAACAGCTGGAAACAAGAAGATTTTCTACAAGATTTTATCAAGTAAGTGATATGTTTTAATCGTTCTAGTCTCTCTTTAAAGGAAAATATCGCTCTTCAATTCCTGAGCGGGTAACTATTAGAACTTGAAGACCATCGCCTACATGAATATGCCGTTCGGTGGCAGAGGTAAAGGCATCGAGAACGAGTTTCAAAACCTCATCAATTGTAAGAAACCGGAGGCCTCGAGGGGATTGTGTTTCTGGGTCATTTTGGTTCTTGAAGTTAACTTGATTATCAAGGAAAGGCATAATTAACGACGCAGCAGCACCGCCAGCTCGACACTGCTCACGTTCATATGAGCCCACAGGATCAAACGAATAAATTGCGCCTTTACCCTCTTTATCAAGTCCAGCCAGAATAGTGTGAACATAGTATGGGAACATACGTTTACTGTACAGAATAGAACGAGTCATACACGCACAAGAAGATAAAGCCATCGGACGGTCGTGGTTATGATGATACCACTCAATGCGCTGAGTCAATTTCTGGATAAGAGCAGATCCATCGCCTGAAAAGCCATTGGCAGAGGCCACAATATTGTCTCCGACATTGAAGACTTTTGGTTCGTGCCGAGAATTAATAGAGTATCCGGTTGTGTGACGGGTATCGCCTGCAAGAATCGCAAAGTCCTCACCTGCAATGCCTACAATTGTCCCACCATTATCAGCATACGGATTAAAGCTATGTTCTCGAGGAACTGAGTATTCTAAGGTGGCCATGATGGGAAGTTTTGAGTGATGTGGTTGAGATGGATAACTACTGGGAGATAGTGGAAGAACATGTCTGCTTACAGTATAACCCCAGCCTAATTTCTCGGGCTGGTCCGATCAACTTCCTCAGTTTCTAAAATACATGATTCCCATTCCGCATTTTGTGATTAAATCTAGATTTATATCTGATGAGAACGGATCCAAGGTATTTATCAATGTCTGTCGACATTCTTCAGTACCGAATTCCCCTTTGGGGCTGGGCTTAACGGAAATGCTGCAATCTTTACCCCCGGAAAGTATTCAATTTCCAATTTGTTTGTCCAGTAGAAGGGAAGACATTGATAGTTCCGGAAACAAATGCTTTGTACTCGATGCTGTTGTGAATCCTTCTATAGTCAATGAGATACTAGCCTCTCCTCCTCTCCGATCTTTCTTCATTGAGATGATATTACAGTCAGTTGAACAAACAGAATCAACAAAACTTTCTCGATCCTTCTCGATACCTAAAATGACGGTCAAAGGAGAGATCGCTCCATTGAATCTTACACAGTCGAGATCATCACTGTCCCTTGAAGGCCTAGAGGCTAAACCGGGTCCATCTCCTTCATGCCTGCGATCTGCTGTGAAATCCACTTATTCAGACAGAGACCTCATCGATTCAACTGATTTTTATGAAACCAGGAATAATAACACACTGGTGATGACCAGTTCTGAGCAGACTTATAAGTCACCTAATTTGGTTAAGGAACTAGACTTATCCTCTTCTCCAGTCCATCCATTAATCACTGAATTCGCTACTCAATACTACCCTATCACACACAAGGTTCAGTTCACTGGAAACGTAATATCCCCTCCAAATGGAAAAATACTCGTAACCGATGACACTATCATGTACTCTGATTCCAACAATCAAGCCGTTGTAAGTATCTCAGCACAAATCAAACACGTCATCTCCTACTTCTGTTTAATAGATAAAGCGTACACAGTTTTCATACAAACTATACAAACGCAACAAAATGGCTAATGGGTACTTTGCCCTTTTATATTATACCTATTCTGTATATTCTAATCAAAAAATCTTAATACAATAAAACTTTTAAAACCTTTCCTTCAACCTAGAAGCTATCACACGTAACGCATTATAGATCTTTCCAGGAGGACTACCCAAAATTAAACTGACAACTGTTTCTCGCGCCATGCGGATGTTGGTAAACCCACCCATAATATGTATCTTAGAGTCAGCCAATACAATACGGGTTCGTGTAGCGTTCTCTATGGCGAATTTAGTTTTACCATCTTTTCCTGCAATACGACCAATGGCTCGTGATAAATTGTCACCGTGTAATGTACGGACATCTTTAATTTCAAAACTTTCAATGTAGAGATCGTCCAGGCGGAGCATCGCAATCGCATCGTCAACATCAAACCCAAGAGTGAAAGACTTGACAAAATCGGCACCCTTTTGAATCGCACCAGGATCATTAGTTTTATCGCAAGTTCGAATTTCCACGGTTCGGGTTCGGGTGTTCATTCTAACTTGAAGCTTTAGATGTTCTACCAGAGGAGGATAAATTTTTGGCCAGGCAGCTTTCAGTGGAGTGAGCCTATGAGGTGGCACCGAAACTTTCCGCATTTGCTTTTTCACTTTTTCTACTCCACTACTACTGGCAGCAAACCTGGGTTTTCCATCGGCATCAAGATGCATGGATCTGGAATTTTTGAATGGTTGCTGAATGATAGCTTGATCTGCACTATCTGGAACGATATCAGTAGTACCATCAATCACCACGTCATCATCAACCATGGAATCTTCAATAGGGACTGAAGCAACAGATACATCATCATCTTTCCTGGCCGTAGGAGCTCGCACCATACTGAAGACAGTATCAAGGTAAATTTTTTCTAGTTAATTTTCGTTAATTAGACAAACATAAATTTCAGCATTTTCTTGGTTTGGGAGTTTGCAGGGAGATTTGTAGATCTGACCTATCAGGAGGAGCAAGCCCACCTGATATAATTTATAACAGCATCTTTCGTAGTTATATTAGTTTTCTCGACCTTTGGACTTTTCTGACATCGTCTAGATTGATTGGCTTAGCGTGCAGAGTCAATTTATTTTGTAATGCGGCTATTTTATAAAGTAGCCAATGCAGGGCAGTTTGTGCACGCGCCTTGTGGGTCGCTCAGATTATTTCAGTCGTCCAGATTGTCAGGAAAGGGTAGACGGCAAATATCTGGATTCCCGTACGCACGACGTACTTTTTCAAATTACCATTTACCTTCACATAAATCTAAAATCTCACATATAAAGGATTCCTGGTCTTGGAACAACTGTGTATTGACCTCTCTTAAATATAGATCTTTATCGTATTCAGCATGGCTGCACCAAGATCATCCGAATACCACAAGGAATACAACGGATATTCGGAAAAGTTCTCCTGAAGCAAAGACTGACCAGCAAGTGACTACTTCGATCGATCAGTCTAATCCAACTAGGTGGTCCAAGACACCAACTAAACAAGATTTCTTAGCCGCTGCATCTGGATTTTGGGAACGAACCAAAATACGTTTAAAATGGCTATTGATGCGTCAAGTTCGTCCATTCAATGCGGATGATATTTCAGCGCTTTTCTCTTGGATTCTCGTTGGAAATGTTTTATGGATTCTTTTAGGAACTACGACTTTTGCATCACTTGTTTTATTCACTTTCAATACAGTCTTTGCACAAGAACACTTAGCTCAAGCTGTTGGAAACTATCTCACCAAAGAAACTGGTGTTACTGTAATTTTTGAGAGTGCCATTGTACCAAACTGGCGTGAAGGAACTATTTGCTTTAGGCAAATGTTTGTTCAACGACGCCCAGGTTCTTTGAAAAAAGTACAGAAGGGTTCTCAATCTACTGCCGCTGCTGCTGCTGCTGCTGCGGCCGCCGCCGCCATGTCGGCCGATTCACTGTCAAATGATATTCATACTGCCGCAAACTCGCAAGAAGAAGCGAACTATACGCAGTTTGATTTAACAGTTGATAGTGTTAATGTTACACTTTCTTTACGAAAATGGTTCAGCGGTAAAGGAATAGTTCAAGATGTTGAGCTGAAGGGAGTTAGAGGAGTGGTTGACCGTCGATTTGTCAAATGGAACCCCGATGTTGACCCTAGATCATATAGGCGAGTACGTTCACCTGGTGATTTCGAGATTGACCATTTCATTGTTGAAGATGTTCTGGTTACCTTACTGCAGCCTAACAAATTTAGACCTTTCCAGGTCAGTATATTCTCTTGCGATTTACCACAACTCCGAAAACAATGGCTATTCTATGATATGTTGAACGCAAGTCATATATCTGGCTCATATGATGACTCTCTTTTTACAATTCATCCACGGCAATCGCCTACAGGTGTTGACAACCCAGATACAGACAGTCCATGGTCCAAGGTGAATAGGCTAAGAATCGACGGAGTTGGCATAGATCACTTAAACCGAGGAATAACATCAGGTCCGTTTTCATGGATTACCTCTGGTAATGCCGACATTGTTGCAGATGTATATATGCCGCAAGAAGAAAGCGACAGAATCTTGTCTGGTGTGATACAAGAAATAGTGGATAAATTTGAAGTTGTGAAGAAGCAGCGCCAGATCCGTCGGTTATATGATCAGACAAATAATGATTTCTCGACATCAAACGAAGATGGTGCTACTGTATACGTGGATAACATGAATTACTCATTCCTACATGAGGCCGATACTGCTAGCATTTCTTCATCTCCAGTGCATAGTACCTCTAAAGATTATAAGGGGTATGTGATCATTGACCTGCGAGTTCAACTTAATAAAATAAAAGCCACAGTGCCACTTTTCCCATCCGATTTGAGCTATGTGAATAACGCTATGATTCGACCAATTGTGGCCTATATTAACAGTCATGACTCTTATATACCGGTCACGGGTCGAATTGTGAAACGTCAAAGTGAGTTTGATGGCAGTTGGACAGTATTTGATTCGGGGCTCATGGATGATATATCGGCAGAAGTCTACGACGCTTTTGCTAAAAATGCTACTGATGCCGAAGCACGGTCTCGCAGAATAAAGAAAGTTGGATTGTGGTCTTTACAACTAATTGCCCAAATGCTACTCTTGAGTATAGGAACTATCGCCTAATGACAACCAACGCAATTGTATGAATTTCACGACTAATGATTACCAAACCATATTGATTTATTCACTCATTAATGATCTAGAATTATTTATCAACAGAACTTAGTTTATTCTGGTTAATTTCCATGATTTAAAGTTCAACTGCATTACTGTCCATGGACTAACTGTCCGGAACTTTTCCATTGATGAAAACTTGACGGTTGGCATGGGCGATACTATCCCAGCCAACGTCCCCTAACCTAAGTTGAGGATAAGTACAAAACGGTCGCTCAAACTTCTGTAGTCCGCTTTATACGCTTATTTGGGCTCCAAGAAAGAATTCTAGCGTAGCTTTTTTCTCTCTCTTTTGTTTTTTGTTTTTTTTTTTTTTTTTTTTTTTTTTTTTTTTTTTTTTTTTTTTTTTTTTTTTTTTTTTTTTTTTTTTTTTTTTTTTTTTTTTTTTTTTTTTTTTTTTTAATAAAAAAAATGTTCTGGCCCTTAAGCAATTCATTGTCTTCTGGTTTAAGGCAAACTACTTCATTCAATGTTGGTTACACAGCTTCAAGCATATCATATTATACCTCAGATCGTACTGGCCTTCAGGCGATTTTGATCAACCAGGAACGTCCCACTGTTTCTGGGTTTTTTACGGTAGCTACCGAAATAAAAGATGACTCAGGATGTCCCCATACACTGGAACACCTTGTGTTCATGGGCAGTAAGCAATATCCTTATAAAGGACTACTGGATACTTTAGCCAACTCTATGTTTTCAGGAACCAATGCTTGGACAGCTACTGATTCTACAGTTTACACTCTGAAAAGTGCGGGATGGGAAGGGTTCAAATCAATCTTTCCTGTCTATGTTGACCATATCATCAACCCTACTTTGACTGATAGTGCCTGCTACACCGAAGTATATCATGTAGATGGTCAAGGAAATGAACGCGGAGTTGTGTTCAGTGAGATGCAAGGTGTTGAAAACTCTGCAGATGATCTTCTTGATCGAGCTGTGCGCAAACTACTTTACCCTGAGTCATCGGGTTACTCTAGCGAAACTGGTGGTCTAACTCATAACTTACGCTTGCTTACAGCTGATAAAATTCGAAGTTTCCATAAACAACTTTATCGTCCACAAAATTTGGGACTTGTGGTTGTCGGGTCTGTTCCGGAATGTGAATTCAAATCTGCTATACAGGCCATTGATGATGTCCTTCCTTCAAAGCCTAAAAGTCCAGTTGAAAGGCCTTGGATAGAGACGAATCCTATAGAACCGCTTAGGGAATCTAAAAAACGAATTATTGTTTTCCCAGACGAAGATGAATCTTCCGGTCAAATTCAAATTTCTCTAATCGGCCCTAGCTACAACGATTACGTCGATTCGTTGGCCATTTCCTTGGTTGGTGCTTATTTTTGCGACTCAACCGCATCTCTATTGAACTCTAAGCTTGTGGAGGTAGCGGAACCTCTTGCTGGCTCTATTGGATTTTACACAGATGATTACCTTCACACTATTATGAGTTTCTATGCCTCCAATGTTCCAACAGAAAAACTCGACTCCGTTGCAGAAAGGATCCTGCAAGAAATTGAATCACACATCAAGTTTGGAGAGTTTGATATGGAATTTATGACTGACACTATTGCTCAAGCTCGACGGTTATTCATCAGGCATGCCGAAAATGATACTGACTCTCTATCATCGTTAGCGATAATAGACTTTCTGTACGGTGATAGAACAGGTGAAAGTTTGAAAAAAGTCTCAAAAGACTTATCTGATTATGATACAATCTCTAAATGGTCCAAATCTCAATGGTTGTCCTTCATCAAGAAATGGTTCATCAATAATCATAGAGTGACAGTTATTGCCAAGCCGTCTGCTGCGGAAACTAAGCGATTAGTTAAACAAGAAAATGATGATAAAACTAAACGCAGAGATGCACTTGGGCCTGAAGGCCTATCTGAGCTTGATAGAAAGCTGAAAGAGGCAATGGTGGAGAATGATAAGCAGATTCCTCCTGAAGTTCTTGATGCATTCAAATACCCTTCTTCGAATTCTATACCTTTCATATCTACGGTACCTGCAAATGTTAACGAGTTGAAGTGGAATAATGCGCATCGTACGCTTTTTGGTGCGATTTCCGCTCAGAAGGGAATACAGGAACTTATTGATCAAGATACTCCTTCTGAGTTTCCTTTAAAGCTTCACTTTGAGCATACACAGTCAGCATTTGTTACACTGGCAATTAATTTCTCCACTGAAAATATTCCAGAGGAAGATCTTGCTTTATTGGATATTGTTTTACGAAATATATTCTCTAACCCCCTGCTTCTTCCGTCAGGCGAGAGAGTTGAATATGAACAAGTGGTTAAGTGGCTTCGGAGAGACACAGTATCTACCTCAGCATCATCAGGATTCGCCGGAAAACTACATGAAATGTTTTCTATAGCAATCGACGTAGAACCTGAAAGATATGAAGCTGGAGTAGCATGGTTACAACGAGTTTTGTTTTTCAGTGTATTTGATGAGAAGCGAATAAAGACTGCATTGGAGAAAACATTGATGTCTTTACCAGAGGTGAAGCGCAGTGGTTCAACTATGGTTAAAGCGACATTGAATCGAACTCTTTTCAAGAAAAGAAGTGCTCGAAAAGCCTTGGATATTATTGAGGCGGAACCTATCCTGCGCCAATGTTTGAGTGACTTGGAAACCAATCCATCTTCTGTGACAGAAAGGCTAGAGGGAATTCGAGAGAAAGCATTCAATCTTGGAAACATGAGGGCATTTGTGACAGGTAATATCTATAAAATTCAGCAGCCTGTTAGCACTTGGACTACTCTCATTGATGGTCTCGTTATTGGGAACAGATCTGAAGTACCTTTAGCAAGTCAGTACCTTACAGAACACGGAAAAAAACTTGGAGGACAGGCACATATTACCTCAGTTCCTGCTACAAGATCTGCATATGTATATGCGGTTGCAAATGGACCAAATGGGTTCCATGACGGCGATGTTCCTTCTATCCGGGTGGCTATGGAATATTTGGATGCCCTCGAAGGTCCTTTCTGGAAAGCTATCAGAGGAAGCGGACTTGCTTATGGTGCATCCATGGTAATGGATCTCGAAGCAAAATTAATTATGTTCTCCTTGTACCGTGTTGCTGACGCTGCCAAGTCAATTAGAGCGTCTCAGTCTGTTGTTCGTGATATCGTGGAAGGGAAAACACCCATTGATAGACATATGCTCAAGGGTGCTATAAGTTTGATGATATCGAATATTGCTCAAGCCAATGACAATTATCATGACGCTGGATGCAATAACTACATCAATTCTGAGCTTTTGGGGCTTGGGCATGGATACTACGAAAGTTACATGAAAAGCCTGGAGGCTGTCGACGAAGAGAAACTTTTGTATGCCATAAAAAGATACATACTTCCGGTGTTTGATACATTGACTAGTGATATTTTCATAGCATGCAATCCTAGCAAGATAGACGAGATAGAAACAGCACTCCAAGATCTAGGTTATAAAACCGATATTCAATCCATCGCTGCTTCAGAATTAGGCGAAGATGCAGAATCTGATTCTGGATATGAATCAGAAGATTCGGACGTGATAAGCTCAGAAGAGTCTGAAGATAACGATCAAGATTTGCATTAAGTTCAGTTCTAAAGAGGAAGAAGAAGCAATGGTGGTCCAACTTAATCATAAATAGTATCCAGAACCTTAGAAAAAACTGCGGGTAATCAGAAAAACTAACAAGATTCCATAGTATAAAGTTAGTTCACCTTTTTCCTTTTTTAATAACCGGTACGTAAACAGAATCTTTCCGCCCGGCAACACCCCATAACTCGTCTTCGGTAGTACCTGGTTCTATCTTTGCACCAAGCCCGAGATTTTTCGGCCTTAAGATTGAAGATTGCCCTTTTCTAATTAAACCTTCCTCAGACTCCTCTTCATCGCTACTAACCAAATCGGATTCTTTAGCACCCATTCCTCGTAGTAATGCAGCACCAAAAGAATGAACAGCTACCGAGCTATAATCTGGTAAAATATCTGACTCTTTCACAGCTTTTGAATAAGATAAGAGCGATTTATTAGAACTCTCATCTGTAATTGAATCAGAAATTGTGTTTAAGCCATACTTATAAGCAACTGCTGGTTGCGTTTCATTAGTATTCTTTTTCTGGTTAGATACTAAAGGAATCACCTTCGTCACTTTATCTGACGTAGCTGAACAATTATTCTCATTAAGTGATTCAGAAAATTGTACTAAACATCGTTTATTACTTTTGGAAGTCTTTTTACTTAGAGAAAAGGCAACTTTCCCTTCCATAAAATCGTGTACCTGTAACGCAAAGAGGGAGAACGACAGTGAAAAGGGCAATAAAAAGTATTTACGAATATAAGTTAGATATCGGAAGATCGTAAGTGTTATGATTAAAATTTTCAAAAAATGATACGCATAAATTACATCGATATAATACTAATAAATCCTTAAAGTGGTATCTACTTAGAAAAAATACGAGAGGTGTAAGAAATCAAACAATTCGTGGGATTATGTCTTAATCCATCCCATCTAGTTACATTTATAGATCGGACTCAGGTGACGAGGCATCGGAAAAGTACTCATTAGCTGTAAGAAAATCATCGTAAGCTACTGTTGGGAGTTGTAAGTCTTGTTCAGTGTAGCTCGCTGACATTTCCTCGACGATTACACCAAGTAACAGGAGGAGGGATCCAGAGTACATTCGATCGGAATCAGAAAGCAGATTTGAAGAGTAATAGACAATCGAGTCCAATAGATCTGAATCGGGAAGATCTTCGTGATCATGTAATGCTGCGGGGTTTACTCTCAAATAATCATATTTACGACTTAGATACTCATCAGGAGCTATTGCAGAGGGCTGCGGACGATTAAGTTGGCCATGGCGACTATAACTCCATTGTCGTATTCTCCCCATTGAAGACTGGGCCGAGCGAGATTCAAGCAACAGATCCCATAAAGTCACTGGATGAGGTGTCTTCAGATACCCCGGCGTAATTTCTGGTGTTTCTTCTTTAGATTGATGCTCGGTCGCAGAAATCACATAACTATCCATAACAAAGAGTTTAGTAAGGAGTATTTACAACACTAAAATGATTCTTAACGTTAATGAGAGATTTTCTACCAAACAAATGTAAGTAATACAGAGTTGTCATACAGCTATTGTAATTATACGAGAGCCACCCACACACAGAACAAGTTTTGGGACATATCTGTTGGAAGTCAAAATACTCAACGGGACATAGCCGTTAGAATTGGGAGTATACTTTACTAGGCAACCCCGCAACGGGTTCTCCCATATAGATACGCCAAGACACTGTTACCGAATATGAGTCACAATGTAGGTTCACCTACAACAATATAAATAGAGGTATAAAGTCCTAATGATTGAAGAACAGACAACAAGGACAAGACAACTTCACTGGACTAATTGTTTTATCTAGACAACATATTTTCCTTATTTAATTTTATTACTACAGAGGTTTTCTCCAAGGTTAGTGTCATATTAACTGCTGGTTTCCTCTTTAACTCATTGTAGACTCTACTGTATATACACAAGCTTTCGCTTCCCAGCTCGTAACTTCCAACAATATCAAACGTTCTAAAATCCTCAGCAATCCTTCGTTTCGCCTCATTGGGGTTGAAGAGTTACCGAAATGGAGGAGTTATTACCGATTTTAACCAAAAACTATATCTTAGATGATATAGCTGCATATGAATCTAAACTAGACTGTCGTTTAAATAACCACTACGCCACTACCAAGACTCTTTGTGATGAAATTCCTTCAAGTTTTTCTCTATTGAATGACTACATTCTGTCTGGAAAACCTTCAAACCGCATTTCGACCAATATAGTAGCTTTATCTGAAGAGTTACATAAAAAAATTAAGCTGAATGACCAGATAGATTGTATCGAGTCTAATATCGCCTTACTTGAGTCTTTACAAGCCATCAGTTTATCCATGGCTGATATCGAAGCCCTAATCCAGTCTTTCCAATTTAGACAAGCCCGAAAAAATATATCACATATTTCTGATAGGTTTCATAATCTAAATTCAAGTGACTTAAAAATAGTAAAGAATCTCAGGAGCAAATTCCTTTTCCTGAGTTCTCAACTAAGCACTAACATACAAACCGCACTGGATTCTGTGGTGCAACTGTCTTCCGACATATTGACTATAAAATCAAGTTTCGCTACACCAAATGGTCATCAAATATTATTGAGTGATCTATTATTAAACCTAAATTTCTCAGAATTAAATTCTGTCAATGTTTCGGCGCAGAGGATTTTCCACATCATAGTCGATCGCATCTTTTCTGGTGGCATTGTTAAAATCAGTCAGGTCGATCTTGATCATAAATTAGTTATAGAACATTCAGGTTCTGGGATCAAAGAAATATGTTCAAGCCTAAAAGTATTCGCTGGTTTTATCAACCAACACCTTCCTGATTTTTCAAAGAAACATGAGTTAGGCAACTACATCATTCATTGCTTACTAGCCGGACCTCTGAAGGAATCTCTAATGCTCCCATATGAATCATTTATAACTGCCAGTAAAGACTTATCTGATCTCACTTATGATTTAACTTCGTATCTTCAGTCTCTGGGCTGGGCATCTGATGCTAAAGTCTCTAAGTGGATAAACGATGCCCCCGTGCTTTGGTTGGACGCCCATTTAAGAAAAGAATGCACAAAATTGAGACAGAATCTTCTTATCTCTGTTGATTCTAATTTTAGCTACATACAGATATCTATGCCAAAGAGTTTAATTGCAGATTTTGAAGTGACCTCTTCAGGGGACATGCATCTGTACAATGACTTTCGTTCTTCACAACCTTTAAACTCGAATTCCATGGAATGCTCAATTAAATCAAATTATACTACTGAACCACTTCTCCAACCTCTTTCCGTCCCGACGAACAAGTCTTCAGTTAGTGCAGATGATGCCTTCAAAGGTAAAAGCACGTCAGAAATCATAAAGAAAGCCGAAGAAATGTCTATTACTGCTGGAATAAAGGATAATATCTCGTTTGACGGCGAAGCAGATTGGGGCTGGGATGATGATATCGACCTCTTCTTAGACCAAGTGAGCTACAAAATTCAGCCCATAACGTCATTAGAGACACCGCAAAATCCAAATCCAAGTATAATATACCATGAAATCGATCAAAAGGCTAACACATCTATTCCAGATTCTACACCTAATATGGAAACTCAAATAACTTCTTTGGGCTCTACCTGCATAGAGCCAGAGCCTATAGAAGAAGCAGAGGGGTGGGCCGATGATTTAGATTTTAATTTCCTGGATGCTATTGATGATAATGCCCAACTTTCCAGTTCAGCAATTGAGGATACTGAGGTTCCGAACTCAAGGGGCAAACTCGGTCCCACTGTGCGCGATGTTGATCTGGCTATTTCTAATTCACAGTCCAGTCAGAAACCTGTTGCTCCACAAGAGAATAAACTACAGGAAAGTAATGAGCTGACTGACCTCAAACTTGATGAATGTTGTGATGCAGATATTGACCAGCTTACTAAATTCTCAGCAATAGATGCGGACACGAACTTGGCCACAAAAATTAACGTAGTCCAAGGATTTACTACCAACACAAGAGCTGCAAGTAACCCGACCATTATACCACAAAAACAAGAAGAAACAATGATGCTCGCACTAGGCTTTCCGACTAATCATTTAGTATTAAGTACGATCGAGAATTTGATGTGTATGCTCCCTTTAAACCCTAAAGAGCATTCAATTCGTTCTGGTGCAGAAACCGCTGCAAGTTTATACTGTGCACTGTTAAATGATCAACTATCGAACAGATATGAAACATTTGGCGCAATTTTTGTAAATGATTGCATCTTTTTGTCTTGGAAAATCAAGCAAAATTGGGAACATCTATACTCCGTATCGCGAGTCTTTGATGAATTTGCCGATAACTTGATTCAGCGCATGGTTTATTATAAAGCAGTAGAGATTGACAAATATGGCGGAACATGCAACTATTTCAAGTTTTGCAGTGCACACCACGAAGAATGCGAGGAATCAATTATTCAAATACTGACTGTCGTTAATGAGGCAGAAGAAGAATGGGCGCCGATGATTACAAAGAAAAGATATGCAGCTCTTGGTGATTTAGTGAATCGAATAGTTACACAGTTCATTAGC
Organism: Tortispora phaffii; assembly: GCA_030574555.1. NCBI lineage: Eukaryota > Fungi > Ascomycota > Trigonopsidomycetes > Trigonopsidales > Trigonopsidaceae > Tortispora > Tortispora phaffii. Next base: position 6,411 of record JAJMFE010000009.1, on the reverse strand, counting down.
TGGGTAGAGAGCATGGATACCATCGAAGTGAAAGATAGTGAATATCTAGTATCCTACATCCGTGAGTTAAGCAATATGGAATCTCATTTTCCGCGATACCCTGAAAACGACACCGAACATGAGGTGCAGTATAAGACATTTGTATACTGTGAAAATTGGTTAAAATTCCAATACCTTGGGGAAATACTTGATAGCAGTATGGCTGATATCTCATTCATGATCAGAAGTCAGTCACTGGTGGATTTTTCCCGTCAAGAACTGTCAAATATAGTCAAGGCACTTTTCGCAGACAATGATGCTAGAGCCCGGCTGTTGGAGGTTATTGCTACTGAACATCACCAGGATGGAGAGTGTTGATATGCAGCTGACTATTTCTAAACATACAGAGAAAAGGAGTTGAAGGATGAAACTAATCTACAATAATGATAAACTATCACATAATTATTAATTTTTTACGTATTAATCATTATACTCGTACTAATGTGATAGATACCATCGGCCTTTGGCTCTTCTTCTAGCAAGTATTAATCGTCCAGTACGAGTGCGTAATCGGCGAAGAAACCCGAAACGTCGTTTTCGTTTCAGAGTAGATGGCTGGTAAGTATTTCCTCGAGATTTAAGCCGAACCTGTTGACCTATAGCACCAGGAAGTACGGGACTATGCGGCATTGAGCTTAATCGTAGTGGTTGGGCTGAGGGACGTGCCTGAGCGCAGAGAAATAAAGAACGTGAAACCATCAATGTGGGCTGGACGGCGAAAGCACCAAATGATCTCAAGGTATTACGGCAAGCTAGCATATTTTTTTTTTTTTTTTTGTGAAGTAAGTCTTTAATTAGCGCCTGGATATGTTTAGTAAAAGAAACGAAGGCTTCTTCTCTTCTGGGCAAAATTCAAATATGAAGTTGCGCACTTTCATTGTTCCCAAGAAGAAAAAATATTGTACTGGTGCCGAAAAGACTATCGATATTTATCAACTTTGAAGCTAAATAAACTAATACAATTCTCATTACCAGTTTATTTAATTTTATTTACAATGAACTCCTCGAACCATGCTATAAAAGTGGAAATACAAGATTCAATGCTGATAAGTTCATCTAAAGCAGAGCAAGACATTACAAAGTTCATCGAAAATGCCGAGCTTTCAGTTTTTAAAGCCTCGGCAGCTTCAGCGGCAGATCCATCTTTAAATTATTTTGCTGGAGCAAATGATTCAATACTTAAACAGCTGAAGAGACTTCAAAGAGACTTACGTGGACTACCACCCATCTCTAGAGCTACTATTATTACTACTACGGTATTGGAGGATACCGACGAGCAGCACGAATCTCTCGGCACTGTTAGTATGGGTAAGCTTACTAAATTTAATAAATCTGGTGAAACAGAATCCAATGAAGAAAATGACGACGACAACTTTGATGAAGATTCTAGTTCAGAAGACGATTCTGATAGCGTATCAGATTCTACAAATTAGGACGAATGGTCAGCTTGTTGGAGATATAAAATTAACGACATTGATTTACTAATGTTTGCAACAGTTATTTCTGGTAAATAATGAAGAAAATCTAGTTTCCAGTTACTGTTTCTTCTTCTTGAGGTTTTCGCGAGCATCGATGGCCTCGATTCGTTCAGCAAGGATAGGATGAGAATAATGGTAAGCACTGTATAGAGGATCAGCATCTGTGGCACTTAGATTTTCGGTATGAAGTTTAATCAATGCTCTAGACAAATCTTCTGTATAGTCAGCATCAACAGCAAAAGCATCCGCCTCATACTCAAATTTGCGAGAAAGGTGTTTCATTGCAAATTCTAATATCGCATCAACTGGTTGCAGTAAGTCACTGAATAACAAAAACCCAATGATAGCTGGTTGAGATTGGAATCCAAAAGATCTATAGAGGGATTTGTTCTTGATGAAAGCGGAAAATAGCACGAAAATAGTGAAAATGTGGAGCTGGGCAATCAGTAACATCTTGGTAGTATGAGATAAAGCCCAATGACCCAATTCATGAGCGAGCACAGCAGTAACTTCCGAAACAGTAGACTGATTAATCAATGTATCATATATCACAATCTGTTTGCTCCAAGGCAAGCCATAGAAGTAAGCATTGGAATGTCCTGAACGTTTCGATCCATCAATGACAAAGAGTTTTTTTAGAGGAAACTTAAAGCGAGAGGCAAGACCTTCAACACTAGTTCTAAGATCTCCATCCTCAAGAGGAGTCAGTTTGTTAAACAAGGGCTGAATAAGTACGGGATATACAGCATACATAACAACTTGGAAAGCCACCATGAACAACCAGAGATAAAAGAAGAAACTATCTCCAAATTTTTTGATGATTTTTAATACCACAGCAACAAGTGGCCCACCAATAACAATGGACAAGATCTGCTGCTTCAAAAGATCAGAGAAAAACAAGCCAATAGTCTGCTTATTGAATCCAAAGCGCTCTTCAAGCACGAAAGTAGAATAAAGTGAAATTGGAAGCGACAACACAACGCCAACAAATTGAAACAAGATAACAAAAACGACAGATTGCCATATTTCAACGTCTCCCGAAAATTTTCCTGGGTAATATGTCATGAATACACCGGCTACAGACCATAACTTCGGGAGAATATCATAAGTGATAAATACCCAGTTCTGAACAAATCCAATGAAGTCAGAAATAAATCCAAGGCGAGCTTTAGCAGTAGAGTAGCTTTTAGTTTTCTCAAACGTCTCCTGGTCTATGCTACTTTGTAATGCCCGAGGCGGTTTGGGTCGTTGCAAGACTTGATATTGCCGATAGTTCAAGAAAGTTTCGAAACCATACTTGACAGTGCTGAACGCAAGAATGAGGCCTTTCCAGTCAAATCCTGGCCTCTCAAAGTAATGAGATATGGTCTATAGTTAGATTTTAATCCAAAGCCTGGTGAGTATGAGCTAGCCGAACCACTTACACGAAGAATGTCCATTGTTAGAACTAAAGAGTAGGTTTGTAAAACTTGGGATTTCTAAAGAGAGATCGTTAGAATAGCAACAATATAGGGGCTTAACACTAAGTACAGCAAAAAGTATTTTAGAAAACAGGAACGAAAAGACACGAGTACAGGTCATTTTTAAAACACAGCTAATAACATATATTTGATAGAAGGGTATATAATGATAAACCAGTTCCGTTTCTTTGTCTCATGTAGCTCTCCAAGAATACTGCTGATATTACAACTACCTACCTAGCGTTACGTGTGTTCAATATCGAAGACGCTTGAAGTCATGCGACTCGACAGCAGTGTTTCGTCGTTTCTTTTTCCGAGACTTTTCAGTTGGAGAATCGGGAGACTCCGCACCAGGAGAAAGAAGACCGAGTAAAGAAGGGTCAAATCCAGGCACTCCGAAAGCCGGCTCCAGAGTAAAAGCTTGACGCAGATTACCTTCATTAAGAGGTGCAAGAGATCGGCGATCATCGGCATTGTATCGATTAAGTTCAGTTAATATGGTATGCTCTGTCGGAATCTCGTTCTTCCCTGCCAGGTCTGCAATGTGGCCCTTGTATGATTTTCGTAGTTTGTTCTTTTGTCCAGTCACTGAATCTACACGGGCGACACTAGATGAAATACTTTGTAAGTTGAACAGTGCTATTAGATCTTGGGTAGGGTTTGGAGTGGAAAGATGATATGCATCGCCTGGAACGAAGTAGAGATCACTCGGGGGGATCTGGGCTATATCCGTTGTTGCAGTGGGCATTTTTGTTATCAGATCATGCGGTTATCATACACTATTATTATTCAACTCCCGTTTACTCATCAGCTTTGATAACTCTCGTTTCTTTGGAGATTTAGAGAATTATAAAGAGAAACGAAGGGCAGTGACGAAGAACTCTAAGTTTTTTCTTTCCCTTCTATTTTCTCCCGTTTATAAAGTGTGTATGATAACTTACTTAAGACGACAATAATTTTTTTGACGTAAGTCTTAAATTAATAACTATACTAGTTTAGTTTTTATCTAATCATAAGTATTTGGAATGGGTTTAGGAAGTAATACATGCTTTTCACGACTTAATATCTTATACACTAGACTCACGCAGACCGCTAGATGGATCTCGGACCTCGGAATATCTAAACCCAAGCCATTTTATATTACTACACCTATTTTTTATGTCAATGCAGCCCCACATTTGGGTCATCTTTACAGTTCAGTTCTTGCTGAAACGGGCCGGAGTTGGGCTAGTTTTAAGGGTCAACGTACTGTTCTTTCAACTGGAACCGATGAACATGGCATGAAAGTACAGCAAGCAGCCGACACTAGTGGAATCACTGTGAAAGAATACTGTGATATAACGTCAAATATGTTTCAAAAGCTAGCTGATCTTACTAATGTTCGCTATTCTAGGTTCATAAGAACTACTGATCCAGACCATATTACTGCTGTTCGGCATTTTTGGATGGTTTTAGAAAAGAATGGCCACATTTATAAGAATAAGCATTCAGGATGGTATTGCATCTCTGATGAAGCTTTCTATAGTGACCATGAAGTAGAAACAGTGTCAGATCCCGAGACTGGATTATCGAAAACGGTAGTCGCTGGAACTCAGAAAATAGTGGAACGTTCCGATGAAGAAAATTACTTTTTTCGTCTTGGATCCTTTAGAGAAAAAGTTATTGAAGCCATAAAATCTGGTGAAATCACTATATTACCGGAAGAACGCTCTCAAGAGGTTCTTCGTGAATTACAGCTTAACTCCCACGATCTCAGCATATCTCGACCAAGTTCTCGTTGTACTTGGGCCATACCCGTTCCAAATGATCCATCACAGACTATATATGTTTGGATAGATGCTTTGATTAATTACTTAACAGTTTCTGGCTATCCTTGGAAGACTTCATCGGATATGATTAATGGAGGCTGGCCTGCCGATGTTCATATTATTGGTAAGGATATTGCCCGTTTTCATTGTATATACTGGCCTGCTCTTCTTTTAGCAGCTGGTATTGAGTTACCAAAGAAAATTGTGGTTCACGCTCACTGGACTGTCGATGGTGTGAAAATGTCGAAATCCATTGGAAATGTGATTGACCCTTTTCTTTTGATTGAGCGATTCTCTCGACCTGCAGTCCAGTTTTTTTTAACCAGAGATTCCACACTTACTACTGATGGTGATTATAGTGAAGAGAAACTTCTTCTTCGGTATGAAGTTGAACTTCGTAGAAAGTATGGAAATTTAGTAGGCCGTGTTTTTTCAAAAGCCTTCAACCCAGAGGCTAAAGTTGAAACTCATTTCAACCCAGAACATGCGACGCAGTTGAAGGACATATACTCCAGCAGTGAAGGTGTAAGGTTTTATCATCCAGGTTTGATACAGGAACTTAACACGCTTAGAGACCGTGTGGATAGAGCTATGGGATCGTTTAATCTTTCTTTGGCCTTGAGAGAGATTGGTGAGATAATATCACTAACTAATAAGTTTCTCCAAGATACTGCACCGTGGTCTATCAATGCCAACGATGTGATAGATCTGTCAGATGTGCATAATAGATCGAGCAATGTTGCCCCAATGTCTGCTGTCAAAGATGATATCATCTACACCGCAATGGAGGCATCTAGAATTACGAGTATTTTATATCAGCCATTTGTTCCTGAACTGGCGGATAATGTTCTCGACTTCATAGGAGTTCAAAAAGATCGCAGGAGCTTTGATTTTGCTGTCTATGCAGCAGATAAATCTTACGCTACACTTGATTTACGACTGAACAGTATTAGACAACCAGTTCCAAGGTTGTCATAACAAATAAGTGAAATGAAACTTTCTTATATAATTGAACTAATTAATCTAGTAGTAAGGAAATACTATTATATTTTCTAGCATAATTACTAAGTCTGGAACTAAAAAAAAATGGTGCTCCGTGGGAGGCTCGAACTCTCGACCTTCAGATTATGAGACTGACGCTCTACCGACTGAGCTAACGAAGCAGGAACAACGACATAGATAGAGTATTGGACTATAATAAGGAAAGTTATAATAAAGTTCTATTTGAGTTTTTGGATGGGTTGTCGGTGTCATACGTGATTTGTGAGGGTGCTAGGGCCCCGCCCAATTGGGAATTAAACTGTAAGTTGGGTGTTGGAACACTAGATTTCACATTTAGGTTTTGATCCAGGATGTGATGGCAGCCTATTCCCAGAGGCTAAACGGGAATAAGGTCTTAATGCCTAGCAACGCCATTCACTAAATACAGGTTAGGATCCTTTATGGTTAAGACTAAGTCAATACTGCAGTAGGGTTATTAAGATAGGTGTATGTCCTATACTCCTATAAGGCGGAGGTGAAAGACCGGAGTCTTACTAATAGGATGACCTCCAGATTACGTAGGTAGTATTACCGTGAGTAACTGGTTCGCATAATAATGAACCTGACGGTAACACTAAATAGCTA